>JAHIAM010010716.1:0-17810 GCA_021605205.1 Aegilops longissima | reverse complement strand
CCTTCATCTTCCCTCGACACCGGGCCGGAGAAGGCTGAGATGATGGCCTCCTTGGCCACCTTGGGAGTCTTGAGGCGCATGTTGTTGAAGCCCGATGTATCCAGGGTCTCCCCTGGCTGCTGCTTGATGCGCCGCATGTCGCCAGGCAGGAGGCCGGTCACGAGTACCTTGAAGTTGGCGATGAAGCGTGCACATCTCGCCCCAGAGGAGATCGTGCTCGAGCCAGTTCAGGAGCCAAGTGGGCCCTGGCCCTTGAGTGCCATGGGAAACCAGTTCGCCATGACCTTCTCGCCCCGCTGGCGGCTTGCATGCCCAGCTCAGAGAGCTGAAGGAACTCCACAGGTCGGCCGTGCTGTCAGAGCGAGGAGGCAGGTCTGGCTTGAACTTGCCGGCCACGCGACGCTGCGCAGCTCAATGGTGAAGGCGCGGCAGCCGCTGGCTACGGAGGCCTTTGGTGACGAAGATCCTGGTCTTGGGGTCCCTCATGCGCCGCAGCCTGGGAGCAGCTGGTCTTGGCGTGGCTGGAGCAGGAGCGCTGTCGGGATTTAGCCGCGTGCAGGGAGCACTGGAAGCTTGGGGCGAGGGACCTTGACAGCTCGCTTGCCGTGCCGGGCGCCGGACGGAGGGGTTCCGCTTAGCCACGCGCCTTTGGGGCTAAGGCGCTTTCTGAGGGGGAGGCGCCTGAGGCGCCTCGAGCTTCATCGCCGCGCAGCCGGGCACGGTCAGCGAGAAGGACGGGCGTGGGAGCCTCGCGCGCAGACGAAGTCGGCGACGCGGTCGAGCCACTTTCGAGACGCTGCCGACAGTGGCGGTAGCGCAGAGCTCGCTTGCCGCAGTGAGCACAACTCGAGTCTCATGGCGCTGCTGGAGCGCGAGACGGAAGAACCAGTCGGGCGAAAGTGAAGGAGAAGCGGTACGCCGCCTCGCCACGGACGGATGTTGACGATGCTTGTTGCTCGTTTCGCCGGGCCGGTGGCGGCGTTGACGGCAGGCGACGGGAACGGCGGGCGGCGCCGATGGGGGCTGCCTCGGCGACGCGGTAGCGAGAGCTGCCTGGCGCTGGCGCTCGACGAGCGCCTCGATATGGATGATGGGCTGAAGAACAGGGCAGAAGATCAATCTGCACTTCTACCGGCGCCGCCAAATGTCGGATTTCGGTTCCGGCACTTTCTAGGTTTGAACTCGGTGCGACGGAGATCTCGCCTTACCTACCTCCGCACTCGTCACCGCTAGGATCTAAACTACCAAAAGAACAACACAAGAGACACAAGGTTTATATCGGTCTCGCCACCATTGTGGTGTAACACCCTACCCAAAGGTGTGGTGTGGTGGATTGCCTCTTGGGCTGATGATGCATTAATACAAGGAAGAACAGCCTCACGAGGGTCTGCTTGGCCGGGCGATGAACTGCTAGGGGAGTTCACCACCTCTCTCTCTCTAGATTGCTTGTTCTCTAGCTCGTTTTGATTCCGGATCCCTTCCCCTGTGGGTGGCTAGTCCTATTTATAGGCAAAGGCCCCGGCCTCTTCCCAAATATTGAGCGGAAGGGCGCCAACAATTGGCCATTTTGAAGGGGAACACCTAGTACACTTATCCCGACTAAAGTTGGTCCTCGCCACAAAGGCTCGTGGTGACGCCGCTTGGGCTCCACGATGACTTCCTTCCCTGCCGCTGCGACGTCTTGGTCTTGTTGCACCCAAACGGGTGCCTTTGCTTGATGCTCGCCGCGCTTGCCCCTTTGCACCAAAGAGGAAATGAGGACATCATGCTGGCTGGCGCCTCGCCGGGCGCCTTGGTCGCCATGGATTGCGCCATGGCACCGTGAGGTACCCCGCCTTGATCTCTCTCCTCATGCGAGCCAGCCGAGGAGGCTGCCTAAGGAAGCTTCTGTCATCGCCACGCGAGGCTTGGCCTCATGAGGGTCTTGAGCTATACCGATGAAGATGGGCCGTGCTGGCCACCCTTGAGCCACGCCAAGAGGCCGCAGCAGCAAGTCTGGGTACCCCATTCCTGCAATGCCGATGCAGATTGTTCAGGTCAAGACATGGCAGGAATTGACATTGTGAAGGAGTTGGCAGCCTCATGACACCACCGGATTACTGCATCAAGAACTCATAAGTATCAATGGTTAGTGTGCTTCAATTTAACCCATTTCGATTGGCAACAAAGCGCGTGTTTAAATAATAGTAGAATGATATGACATTGTTCATAGTTAAGACATTGCAGAATATGAAATTGTGTTGTAGTGGGTAGGTTCACCACACCACGGATTACTGGATGAAGAATGAGCATACATGCAAAGGCAAAAGAAGATCACTTGCTCAGATAGTTTAATTTACATGGTATGAAGAAGGAACTTGGTTGTACAACTGAAAACTTAAATTGAGAAGGACAAACTTTTGTTTATGAACTACATAATAAAATTTAAACATGCAATTTGATGCAAACACCAAAAATAAACAGCTGTTGCAGCCATGCCTAACCAAATATACACAACAAAGTTTGAAGGCTTGAGAAGGACAAACTTACATTATCGGTGAAGACAGGCTCTATAAAGCCCTTGCCCATGCCGATGAGGGGGGGCATTCAAGAAGTTTAGCACAGAATGTTCTTCATAAGCATTGCCTTTATTCTACATTTTCATAAGAGTAAATATAGATGTGATAATATATAAAAAATGGAGAATGTTTAAGATAAGATGAAGAGTGATGCTACATAACCAAGTAGCTATAAATGTATGTGCAGCGACATGTGCAAAAGGCACAGCCTAAGAGCAATGCACGTCTAAACTTCTTTAGTACCAAGCTTATGGTAAGAGTAAATATAGATCTCGATGTGTAGAAAATGGAGGGCAAAGGAAAATAAGCTGCAGAGTGATGGTACATGAACAACTACCTGTCAATATAAGTACACCGATAAAGGACAACATGTACTTACAAGAACATGCAGAGCTAAAAAATCATTAGCATTGATATATTCTACACTAATGTAACCATTGATACAGATCGATAATTTGGAGCTTAACAATTGATAAGAAGCTTATCATACATACTGCTATCACATAATGAACCATGTATGTATGCAAGTACAAAGTGATACAGACAACATGTACTAACAAGAGCAAAGCAATGGGCAGCGATATTTGCGATATCTTGTCGTTTTTCAAACCGGAATTCTTCTTCGAGCTGATTTCCGCAAAAGATCCGAAGGCACATGCGTAAAGTAGAAGTTCAAATTGTCATGTGATTTCATAGACAACTCATCCCGGAACGAGACCAGTGCATAACAAGGTTTTTCCATTCAATGTCTTCTAAATTTAGCATGTGAGACTTCACCGAAATTCTTATAGACTTGCCATCAAAGTGTGATTTCTAGTAACACCGATACTACTGCAATGCTTCCTTGAAAAGCACAAGCAAGCTTTGCTCGTCATGACTATCCAGATTGACCTCACCTAGTTACAATAATGTAATGTAAATCATTGATGTGTTCGATCAGCGTAAAACAGGAAAATAATAACCATGAATAATAGCACTTACACGTAAGTTGGACAGAAGATGTGAAATGGTGTTTGTCTTCACTATAATCTTCCCATGATGGGAATATATGCACGTAGTACATTGAAAGCATTGTCTTTAAACTGGGAATAAATGGAATGGGGTTCCAATCTGCAGAATTGGCCGCCTCGCAGTTGGGATAGGTCTTCGCCGGTGGACTTGTCTGTACTTTTTGCTGGAGTGGTATTTTTTGTGGTAGGCTGGTGCTATGGCAAGTGAAATTGGTATACCTTTTGGCTGGAGTGCAGGTCCTGTGGTGGGGGATAGTGGTGTGGCCAGGAAGTATGGGTACAATTGTGAGTCGGTCCTATGTTTTGTGTCATTGGTTGTACAGCCAATATAAGTGGGTCATTGCTCTGATTTCTGGCACCACCACGCTTTTTCAAGGACTTTGCTAGTGCTCCTTCAGATCGCAATCACCCTCTTCCTTTTTGATGTCCGATGCACAAGAACAACATTTGAGTGGAAAAACATGGTATGACGATAGATGGAATATGTATTGATAATGGATGGGCATAGCATCTCGAAAGTTATATGATGAGTAAACCAAGCAGATGGTGGTGCAACAAAGTAGAAGAAATGCAAGACAACATATGCAAGATACGCGCAATCAATAAAACCTTGCAAAATTAGAATAGGCACCTTGATGGGTGAACAGACAGGCCATCCGCTTTGACTCCTCGAGGTTAGAATAGTCATTAGAATGGTATTCTAACAAGAATCAACAGGTGGGGAGCGATGAGTTTCATTGCTTCCAAAATGGCACTCAATGCCTTGGTGCCAATTTTGTAAGTCATCAGTGTTCCACAATATTATTCTGATGCGCGGATTCTGATATTCACTATAATATCGTGATAATATCTCGAGAACCATGAAAACATAAATAGTTGTGAGATTATCTTTGTAATGCGATGATATTCTAATATAGGGCGCTCAGAACACTTATGTGCTATCACCGGATTCTCGATGAGAGAGCTCATGTGTTGTAATATCGGCTCAGCATTTATATAATCTCGCACAAGTAGACAAAAAATAGGCTCCAGTATAAGGATAGCTAAGCGATGATAGGTTCATATATATTGTGTAGATAGTTTATTGCCAAACCATGATAACAAGAGCAGACAACAACTAGGCAAATCATAGTGTACATAATGTGGGTACACCATAACCACTATATATAAATCGGAAAGTGAACTGGCTTGAAAATACGGTGTTGTATTGCTTTAGTAATTGAAAGCTTCATCGATCACATATAGGCTAGCACTATCGAACATGGTAAAGAAGAGCAAGCAGATTTTGATAATAAAATGTGTGCGAGCGTCCCACACATGATGAACCGAGCGCATTAAGAATGCAACTCCCAGCTGTCTCTCGACCATTTTAGGCGGTTGGATGAAGATCCTACGCCTCCTAACCCTTCTTCTTCCTCGCTGTGATTCTTCCCATATGAACACCGCACGGGCCACCGGCCGACCATCGGCCCACCGCCTGTGTTCCTCCGCCACCCCCACCCCCAACCACGCCGAGTTTTCTGCTCGCGAGGCCCCACAACCAGCCTAAGCCCCTTGATCGCACTCGCAACTCCAAGTAGCTCAAAAATCGACCGACCCAATTTTGAAATTTAGTCATCGTGATTTAAATAGTGGAATATAAAAGGGGAAAACCATAAGCATTGGGAATATAGTGTTGAGCGTGCATGGGGATTTGAAGGTGCAAACCGGACAAAGGCAACTTCGCAACCAAGACAAGAAATCGAGTAAAGCAAAGGCAGTGATCAATTTTCTGCTGTGATAATAAGTTGAGCAGATATTTAAAGAGTACCGCCTCAGCGGCTGCGTACGATCCGGTGAGAATTTGATGGTGCTGTGGTAGCGATGGCTGCATGGCGTGGAAGCAGATCTAGGAGGGTAGACGGTGGCGGGGCGTTGTGGATGAGACGGTCAGAGGAGCGGGCGCCGAAAGGTGGACGACGCGGGATGAAGCGAGACGGGATGCAAGGATCCTGGTCCAAGCGTGATGAGAGAGGTCGATCTCTTGTAATGGACGGCGCATCGGGTATCAGTCCGCATGGTGGAGGAGGACGTGGTGGATGGGGTGCGGACGGCGAAGGGACGGAGGAGGGTGGGGGGAGAGGGTGTTTTGGCGCCTATGGAGTACTAATGGGAAAAGGGAAGTAGAGAGGAAGGGGGAACCATGTAGTCGGGCGCTTTGTCTCAAATGCGAGGAAATTTACAAACTTAGCCCTGCTTCAAATTTCTACTACATCACAACAACCATGTAGTCAGGAGTTTGTTTTTACGCCCACCTGTATGAATCTGGTGAGAGGCGTTACGCCACGCTTTGGGCAAATTACAAACCTACCCCTATCGAAACCTCATGTAAATCCAAGAGATAGGCTTTATGCTGGCAGGAATAGGCAGTAGTGATTTCATCTCGCAGATTTTGGTTTCGGCGTTATGCACTTTTCCCGCCTGCTCAATTTTGCACTAAGGCACGCCATCGTCTAACTCAATTCAATCCCGCTTGTATTCTACAATGTTTTTCCAAGGGATCCATTTTAAATTGGGATTACATTCTATATACATCATTTTTACATATATACTTTCAAAAGCACAACACCATTTATACATAAATATGGTTTACAAATGGCATGATCTCAGATTCATAAGGTTGTATCCATCAATTTGGATTTTCAAATATTTGAAACCACTTTATGTTGAAATCCAATGTATGCATTCCTTGCTAACTGTCTCAAATTAATGTGTGTTTCATGCGGGGTTTTTTTTTACTTATCAAACATGTATAATGTGTTTCACACATGCAACATATAGTGTAATCCTTTAGACACTAATTGCATATAAACCATGCATTGTTTGTAATTGAAGAATCTATGGATCACCAATATTGATAAACTATATAACATTACACGGTGCCCAAATTCAAATGAATATGCATGTTTGATACACCAATTATGTTATGATATTATCGATGTCGGATCTTGTAAACACGATTTGTATCTCTCCATCGACCTTCATCACTCTATTCTCTCTAAGTATATTCTGGCCCTGCTATGTGTCTCTAGCTATGATTCTCCATGTGGAATCTCTTTCTCACACAAACACAAAACTTGTCTCCCGGGGTCTCATTTCTCTCAACTATTCCCATGTGTGCCACTCGACACCCCTCATACGAGATGTCTTTCGCCCTTAGATATGAGAACCCACACTCTTCCTCTTCAATATCTCTTTCTCACACACAAACACAAACTCTGCTCCTGTGTCTCATATTTCTCCATTGTTCTCTTGTATGTCGCTCAAACACACCCTCTCCCTAGAGATATCTTGCCCTCATATGTCTCTAGCTATCACTCCAGAAATATCTTTCTCTCGCAGACACAAAACTCCGCCTCTCCTGATCTCATTTCTCTATGATATTTGTTTGTATGTGACTCACATGCACCCTCTCTCTATCTCTCTCACACCACACACATAACCCAGCCTTCTCGATCCACTCAATCCTAACTCTAGCATTAATTTAGCTAGCATCTTTATCTTTCTATTTATCTGCTTTCTCCATCAACCTTCTTTCTCGCCATCACTCGATTCCTATCACGACACTACATATGTTTCTCTCACATGCATGCAGTCAAGTGCCCTCTCACACACATATATAACTTCACCCTTTGAACCACCCGACGGTCATCTCCACACCCAAACTAACGGATGTCTCTAGCTAGCATCTCCATCTCCGATTATCTCGTAGTTTCTCCACAACATTTCTTTCCGCACGGAGTCTTGCTTCCTATCACCCACACTATATATGTCTATCCATACATATGCATTTATAGGTTGATCTCTTTTGCACAATCTTTCCACCCTCTCGCCGCCATAGATGCATGCCCAGCCCACGCCACTATCTCTTAAAGACAAAACACATGCTCAATTGTCGCCTTCTTCCTGCATTCTCACATGCATGCATATTGTCATACCGATCCGCTCTCCCATGTCATTGATCTTAGGACTTATGTTTCTTTCTTTATCCTATCATACAAGCACACACACACATCCCACGATACAGATGCCTCTCACATGCACGCTCAAGGTCTCTATGTTCCAACGAGTTAATTACCTCAATCCTAACGCCACAATCAATCGTTCTCCTATTTTGTACATAACTTCCACCGGATGGGCAAAACACACTCACACTTAACAATCTCCTTCTAGCTACCCTCCCCCAGGCGCCTCACTCTTCCCCTATATCCCCGAAAGCAATAAGACCATCCCTTTGTTTAATTCCCTACTACATGCACCATCGCATATAGTAGTCTTCGGTGTCTCTTAACAAACACGCTCTCGATGTCGATCCTCTGCACGCACCTTCTTTTCCCTCCCACGGCATTTTCTCTCGACCCATCGGTGGCTCTGCCATACACATCACCCTCTATGATGAAGCCATGCACACTTAAATTACATCCGCCACAGAGGACCCCTGACACACACACACACACGCACACACGCACCCCCCACAAACACACACACTAAGACTCCATCTCACACACACACACACACACCCCCCCCCCCCACACACACACTTAGACTCCATCTCTCTCTCACACACACACAAAACTAAGACTCCATCTCTCTCCCTCCTCTCTCTCTCTCTCTCACACACAACACACCCACACACTAAGACTCCATCTCACACACAATGTTAGGGGAGCATTTGTTCCTACCACCTTCATCCAACCTTACCCGTATGATAAACAATCACCTTTATTTACTTGCATAACATGGACAATTCCACTTTACTTTTAGTATCAAGAAAACTTATCATCCAGAATTTAAAAAACGAACGATGAGGTGGCCCCATCTTGTAAACAAACCGGAGATCTATATCCAAATAGGAAGCAAACTATGATAATTTTACAAAAGATACCCCCTCTTCCACATCATTATCTCCTAACCTCATTGCCAAAGCATTAAAAAAGGAATAAGTCTGAACAATCTAGCATACATGGTGGTCCGGGCCCTGGGCCCATCCCCATGCCTCCGCCCCATTCACCACCAACCACCACGCCCACTCCCCGCCTTACTCTCATCTTTCATTTTTTCGGACATTCTAGATACCAGTTTTTGATAAAATTCTAGAGATATCATTAGTTTTTAAACATGGATTACTTGATTAATCAAACAGTGTTTTGTCAAAATGCAATTGATGTTCCAATGCACGGAATCTTGCTTGTAATTATAAACGCAAAATCAAAAGGGAAGTACATTTTTTAAACAACCACGCAATCGTTGGAACGAGTAATTTCAAAAAATTCCACGCACACGCAAGACCATGGTGATGGCATAGCAACGAGGGGAGAGGTTCCCATGACCGACCGAAAGCGAAGGATAACAACGCGTTGTGTGCGACGCCTTCACGATCCGACCGATCCAAGCACCAACGACGGCACCTTCGAAGTTCGACACGCCGCTGATGACATCCCCTGACCATCCAGAAAGTGTCGGGATGAGTTCCCAAGACGACGGCGGGACGAGATGATGCTCCACGACGAGGGTTTCTTTAAGCCCGGACGAATATTCCCCGAGGCTTTAAGCCCGGACGATATGACCGGGGGAATATGGTGGAGGGGGCACGCACACGGCAAGAACGATCCAGATCAACTTGTGTGTCATGGGTGCCCCGCCCGATATAAAGGAGAGGTGCGGCCAGCCCGGGGGGCCGAGGAGTCCTACTCCCACCGGGAGTAGGACTCCCTTTCCTAGTTGGAATAGGATTGGGAGGGGAAGAGGGAAGGGCCGCCTCTCCTGTCCTATTCGGACAGGGGGGGGGCGCGCCTCCGGCCGCCCTTTTCTCCCATGGCCCATCAAGGCCCATAGACTTCGGGGTTCCAACCCCCTGTTGAATTCCTGTTTCATCCGAACCTTCCAAGTCCAAACATAGGCTTCCAATATATCAATCTTTATGTCTCGACCATTTCGAGACTCCTCGTCATGTCCGTGATCACATCCGGACTCAACAACCTTCGTACATCAATACTTATAAACTCATAATGAACTGTCATCAAACGTTGTTGCGGACCCTACGGGTTCGAGAACTATGTAGACATGACCTAGAACCATTCTCGGTCAATAACCAATAGCGGAACCTGGATGCCCATATTGGTTCCTTTACATATTCTACGAAGATCTTTATCGGTCAAACCGCATAACGACATACTGTTGTTCCCTTTGTCATCGGTATGTTACTTACCCGAGATTCGATCGCCGGTATCCAATACCTAGTTCAATCTCGCTACCGGTAAGTCTCTTTACTCGCTCCATAATACATCATCTCACAACTAACTCATTAGTTGCAATGCTTGCAAGGCTTATGTGATGTGTATTACCGAGAAGGCCAGAGATACCTCTCCGACAATCGGAGTGACAAAACCTAATCTCGATTCATGCCAACTCAACATATACTTTTGGAGACACCAGAGAGTACCTTTATAATCACCCAGTTATGTTGTGACGCTTGGTAGCACACAAAAGTGTTCCTCCGTAAACGGAGTTGCATAATCTCATAGTTGCAGGAACTTTGTATAAGTCATGAAGAAAGCATAAGCAACATACTAAACGATCAAGTGCTAAGCTAACGGAATGGGTCAAGTCAATCACATCATTCTCCTAATGATGTGATCCGTTAATCAAATGACAACTCATGTCTATGGTTAGGAAACATAACCATCTTTGATTAACGAGCTAGTAAAGTAGAGGCATACTAGTGACACTGTTGTCTCACTGCTTGTCTATGTATTCACACATGTATTATGTTTCCGTTAATACAATTCTAGCATGAATAATAAACATTTATCATGATATAAGGAAATAAATAATAACTTTATTATTGCCTCTAGGGCATATTTCCTTCAGCCTCCCACTTGCACTAGAGTCAATAATCTAGATTACACAAGAATGATTCTAACACCCATGGAGTCTTGGTGCTGATCATGTTTTGCTCGTGGAAGAGGCTTAGTCAACGGGTCTGCAACATTCAGATCCGTATGTATCTTGCAAATCTCTATGTCTCCCACTTTGACTTGGTCCCAATGGAATTGAAGCGCCTCTTGATATGCTTGGTCCTCTTGTGAAATCTGGATTCTTTGCCAAGGCAATTGCACCAAGATTGTCACGAAGATCTTCATTGGTCCCGATGCACTAGGTATGACACCTAGATCGGAAATGAACTCTTTCATCCAGACTCTTCATTTGCTGCTCCAAGCAGCTATGTACTCCGCTTCACATGTAGATCCCGCCACGACGCTTTGTTTAGAACTGCACCAACCGACAGCTCCACCGCTTAATAAAAATACGATCCGGTTTGCATTTAGAATCGTCCGATCGTGTCAAAGCTTGCATCGACGTAACCATTTACGATTAGCTCTTTGTCACCTCCATATACGGAAACATATCCTTAGTCCTTTTCGGTATTTCGGATGTTCTTGACCGCTGTCCAAGGATCCACTCGGATTACTTTGGTACCTTCTGCCAAGCTTATTGCTACAACGCCAGTCTGGTACACAACATTGCATACATGATAGAGCCTATGGCTGAAGCATAGGAACATTTTTCATTTTCTCTCTATCTTCTGCTGTGGTCGGGCATTGAGTCCGACTCAATTTCACACCTTGTAACATGTAAAAACCTTTCTTTGTCCTGATCCATTTTGAACTTTTTCAAAACTTTATCAAGGTATGTGCTTTGTGAAAGTCCAATTAAGCGCCTTGATCTATCTCTATAGATCTTGATGCCCAATATGTAAGCAGCTTCACCGAGGTCTTTCATTGAAAAACTTTTATTCAAGTATCCTTTATGCTATCCAGAAATTCTATATCATTTCCAATCAACAATATGTCGTCCACATATAATATTAGAAATGCTACAGAGCTCCCACTCACTTTCTTGTAAATACAAGCTTCTCAAAAGTCTCAGAGAAACCATATGCTTTGATCACACTATCAAAGCGCTTATTCCAACTCCGAGAGGCTTGCACTGCACTCATAAATTGATCGTTGAGCTTGCACACTTTGTTAGCACTTTTGGATCAACAAAACCTTCTCGTTGCATCATATACAACTCTTCTTCTAGAAATCCATTCAAGAATGCAGTTTTACATCCATTTGCCAAATTTCATAATCATAAATGCAGCAATTGCTAACATGATTCGGACAGACTTAAGCATCGCACGGGTGAGAAAGTCTCATCGTAGTCAACCCCTTGAACTTGTCGAAAACCTTTGCAACAAGTCGAGCTTTATAGATGCTTATATTACCATCGCCGCCTTCTTCTTAAAGATCCATTTATTCTCAATGGCTTGCCGATCATCGGGCAAGTCAACCAAAGTCCATACTTTGTTCTCATACATGGATCCCATCTCAGATTTCATGGCTTCAAGCCATTTTATGGAATCTGGCTCACCATCGCTTCTTCATAGTTCGTAGGTTCACCATGATCTAGTAGCATGACTTCCGAATAGGATTACCGCATCCACTCGTGCGGATTTTATTCTGTTGATCTACAAGTTCAGGACAACTTGATCTGAAGTTTCATGATCATTATCATTATCTTCCTGCTAATTGGTGTAGGTGTCATAGAAACCATTTCTATGATGAACTACTTTCCAATAAGGAGCTGGTACTATTACCTCATCAAGTTCCACTTTCCTCCCACTCACTTCTTTCTTTAGAGAAACTCCTTCTAGAAAGGATCCATTCTAGCAACGAATGTCTTGCCTTCGGATCTGTGATAGAAGGTATACCCAATTGTCCCTTTGGGTATCCTATGAAGACACATTTTTCCGATTTGGGTTCAAGCTTATCAGTGTTGGTTTTTCACATAAGCATCGCAACCCCAAACTTTCGAACGCATAACTTTGGTTTCTTGCTAAACCATAGTTCATAAGGTGTCGCCTTAACGGATTTCGACGGTGTCCTATTTAACGGAATGCGGCCGGTTCTAAAGCATAACCTCAAAACGATAGCGGTAATCGGAAATAGACATCATAGATCGCACTATATCTAGTAAAGTACGACATGACGCTCGACACACCATTATACTATGGTGTTCCTGAAGCATGGAGTATGTAAACTATTCCGCATTGCTTCAAATGTAGACCAAAACTCAGAATCTCAAATATTCTCCTCCACGATCAGATCTAGAAACTTTATTTTCTTGTTACGATGATTTTCAACTCAACTTAAATTCTTGAACTTTTTCAAATGTTTCAGATTTATGCTTCATCAAGTAGATATACCCATATCTGCTTAAATCATCTGTGAAGGTGAGAAAATAACGATTATCCGCTATATGAAGCTTCAACACTCATCGACCACATACATCTGTATGTATGATTTCCAACAAATCTGTTGCTCTCTCCATACATCCGGAGAATGTATTTTTAGCCATCTTGCCCATGAGGCACGGTTCGCGGCACCAGAGAGATTCTATAATCAAGTGGATCTAAAAGTCCATCTGTGATGGAGTTTCTTCATGCGTTTTAATCGATATGACTCTAAAACGGCAAAGGGCACAAATAAGTTGTACTATCATTATCAACTCTGCATCTTTTGGCTTCACATTATGAATATGTGTATCACTACTGTTCTAGATTCAACAAGAATAGACCATTCTTCAAGGGTGCATGACCATAAAAGATATTACTCTATATAAATAGAACAACTATTATTCTCTCGATGAATGAATAACCGCCTCGCGATCAAACAAGATCCAGATATAATGTTCATGCTCAACGCTAAGCACCAAATAACAATTATTTAGGTCTAAAACTAACTCAAGGTAGATGTAGAGAAGCGTCGACCGCGATCACATTGACTTTGAACCGCTTCTCCACGCCAAGATCGTCACCTCGCCTCTTGCCTAAATGCTCGTTTATTCTCAGAGTCCTGCTTCGAAGTTGCAAATATTAGCAATGTAACCAGATTAAATACCCAAAGCAGCTAATACGAGCTCTAGTAAGGTACACATCAATAACATGTATATCACATATACCTTTTGTTCACCTTTGCCATCCTTCTTATCCGCCAAATACTTGGGGCAGTTCCGCCTCCAAAGTCGTCCAGCCTTTGCCAGAAAAACACTCGGGCTTGTGCTTAGGTCCGTACTTTGGGTTTTTCTCTGATCAGCAACTTTCATGTTCTTTTTGAAGTTTCTCTTCTTCCTTTCGCCTCTTTTCTTGAAACTAGTGGTCTTGTTGACCATCAACACTTGATGCTCTTTCTGATTTCTACCTCCGCTGTTTTTAGCATCAAGTAAGAGCTCAGAATTGTCTTTAGTCATCCCTTGCATATTATAGTTCATCACGGGCTTTTGTAGCTTGGTGGCAGTGATTGAGAATTTGTCATGACACTATCATCCGGAAGATTAACTCCTAGCTTGAATTAAGTGATTATTATACCTGCATATTTTGAGTATGTGTTCACCGATGTAACTATTCTCTCCATCTTGCAGCTATAGAACTTATTGGAGACTTCATATCTCTCAATCCGGCATTTGCTTGAAATATTAATCTCAACTCCTGAACATCTCATGCGCTCCATGACGCTCAAAACGCTGTTGAAGACCCGGCTCTAAGCTTTAAAAAGCATGGCACACTGAACTATAGAGTAGTCATCAGCTTTGCTTTCCAGACGCTCACAACTTCCGCCGCGTTGTTTCATAGCAGTTCTGCACCTTAAAGCGAAGCCCAGACGTAATTCTTCCGGCAAGCAGCAATGAGGATAATCTCAAGTTACGGACTCCAGTCCGTGTAATTGCTACCATCATCTTTCAACTTTGCTTTCTCAAGGAACGCATTAAAATTCAACGGAACAACAAAGACGAAAGCCATCTATCTACTAGAGAACATAGACAAGCAAAAATACTATCGTGCACTAAGTTCATGATAAATTTAAGTTCAATTAATCATATTAAAAAACTCCCACTTAGACAGATATCTCTCTAGTCATCTAAGGATTACATGATCCAAATCAACTCAAACCATAACCCCATCATCACGTGAGATGGAGTAGTTTCAATGGTGAACATCACTATGTTGATCATATTCTACTATATGATTCACGCCGACCTTTCTTGGTCTCCGTGTTCCGAGGCCATAATCTGCATATGCTAGGCTCGCAAGTTTAACTTGAGTATTCATGGTAGTGCAAAACTGGCTTGCACCCGTTGTAGATGGACGAGAACTTATCACACCCGATCATCACGCAGTTGTCTGGTACTAGGTTTAACTTTTAGCAACGGTGCATACCTAGGAGAACACTTTGATAATTTTAGTGAGAGATCATCTATAATGCTACCGCCAATCAAAGCAAGATAAGATGCATAAAGGATAAACATCACATGCAATCAATATAAGTGATATGATATGGTCATCATCATCTTGTGCTTGTGATTCCATCTCAAGCAATCGCCATGATCACCATCGCCACCGGGCGCGACACCTTGATCTCCATCAGAGCATCGCTGTCGCCTCACCAACTATTGCCTTAAGACTATCGCCATCGCTTAGCCGATAAAGTAAAGCAATTACATGGCTTTTGCATTTCATATAATAAAGCGACAAACCATATGGCTCTGCCATTGCCGTATAACTCGGTTACAAAAACATGATCATCTCATACAATAAAATATAGCATCACGCCTTGACCACATCACATCACAACATGCCCTGCAAAAACAAGTTAGACAGCCCCTCTACTTTGTTGTTGCAAGTTTTACGTGGTTGCTACGGGCTGAGCAAGAACCGTTTTACCTACGCATCAAAACCACAACGATAGTTTGTCAAGTTGGTGCTGTTTTAACTCTTCGCAAGGACCTGGCGAGCCACACTCGTTCAACTAAAGTGAGAGACAGACACCACCGTCACCTTTAAGCAACTAGTGCTCAAGCCGTGGGTGAACCAGTCTCGTAGTAAGCGTGACGACAGAATGTCGGTCCGGCGCTTCATCTCACAATACCGCTGAACCAAAGTATGACATGTCTGGTAAGCAAGATGACTTATATCGCCCACAACTCACTTAGTGTTCTACTGCATATGACATCAACGATAAAACCAGGCTCGATGCCAATCATGGGGAAACGTAGTAATTTCAAAAAATTCCTACGCACAACGCAAGACCATGGTGATGGCATAGCAACGAGAGGGAGAGTGTCCGTCCACGCACTGTGAGACCGTAAGCGGAAGCGCTATAACAACGCTGTTGATGTAGTCGCACGCCTTCACGATCCGACCGATCCAAGCACCGAACGTACGGCACCTCCGAGTTCTGGGCACACGCTCAGCTGATGACGATCCCTGACCCGCATCCAGCAAAGTGTCGGGATGAGTTCCACAGCACGACGAAGTGCAGGACGGATGATGATGCTCCACCGACGCAGGGTTCGCCTTTGCTCCGCCGACGATATGACTTCATCTATGCAGGGCTTCGCTAAGCCCGCTGACGTATAGGACCGGCGTGGAATATGGTGGAGGGGGCACCTGCACACGCTAAGGAACGATCCAGAGATCAACTTGTATCATGGGGTGCCCCCGCCTCAAGATATAAAGGATAGGTGCGCTGGCCCAAGGCCAAGGAGTCCTACTCAACGGAGTAGGACTCTTCCTAGTTGGACTTAGGAAGAGAGGGCGCCTCTCCTTGTCCTATTCGGACTAGGGCGGCGCCTGCCCGCTGCCCTCCTTCTCCCATGGCCCATCAGGCCTATAGACTTCGGGGTTCGAACCCCTGTTCTAACTCGCTTTCATCCGAACCTTCCAAGTCCAAACATAGGCTTCCAATATATCAATCTTTATGTCTCGACCATTTTGAGACTCTCGTCATGTCCGTGATCTCATCCGGACTCAACAACCTTCGTACATCAATACTTATAAACTCATAATGAACTCCATCGAACGTTAGCGTAGGACTCTACGGGTTCGAGAACTATGTAGACATGACCTAGAACCATTCTCGGTCAATAACCAATAGCGGAACCTGATGCCCATATTGGTTCCTACATATTCTACGTAAGATCTTTATCGGTCAAACCGCATAACGACATACGTTGTTCCTTTGTCATCGGTATGTTACTTACCCGAGATTCGATCGCTGTATCCAATACCTAGTTCAATCTGCTATCGTAAGTCTTTACTCGCTCAGTAATACATCATCGCACAACTAACTCATTAGTTGCAATGCTTGCAAGGCTTATGTGATGTGTATTACCGAGAAGGCCAGAGATACCTCTCCGACAACGGAGTGACAAAACCTAATCTCGATTCATGCCAACTCAACATATACTTTTGGAGACACCAGAGTACCTTTATAATCACCCAGTTACTTGCTAGACATTTGGTAGCACACAAATGTTTCCGTAAACGGAGTTGCATAATCTCATAGTTTCGGAACTTTGTATAAGTCATGAAGAAAGCATAAGCAACATACTAAACGATCAAGTGCTAAGCTAACGGAATGGGTCAAGTCAATCACATCATTCTCCTAATGATGTGATCTCTTAATCAAATGACAACTCATGTCTATGGTTAGGAAACATAACCATCTTTGATTAACGAGCTATAAAGTAGAGGCATACTAGTGACACTGTTGTCTCACTGCTTGTCTATGTATTCACACATGTATTATGTTTCCGTTAATACAATTTAGCATGAATAATAAACATTTATCATGATATAAGGAAATAAATAATAACTTTATTATTGCCTCTAGGGCATATTTCCTTCATCAACATGGCCACGTAAATCACGAGCAGGAAGGAGAAGTGAAGTGGCTGGAGTAACATTTTTACCACAATTTTAGAAACTGAGAATAATTGAGTAGTTTTGCAAACTACCATTATTACTAACACCTGAAACGGTTCAAAACCTATATTTCCCAGCCAAGGCTCTGGAAACGGTCACGCCGCCGGAGGTAGGCCGATTAATGCCCGATCAGAGCGGAGGCGCCCTCACCGGGCCGCTTGAAGTGGCGCGACGGCCGAGAGAGGCCGCTTCCTGGCACGGGATGCCCGGCCGAGACTAGCCATAGGCCCTGTTTGGATCCATGGTTAGGAGTTAGTTTGAGCTAGTTGGGGCTCAAATAGCCTAAAGATCCAAGCATGAGGGTTTAAATTGGGCAAGTTGCACCAACCCACCAAAAAATATCCCACCCAAGAGGTGCTAACGAGATAGTTTCATCGACCAAAAAATCACTTTTCT
>JAHIAM010010715.1:0-16115 GCA_021605205.1 Aegilops longissima | reverse complement strand
ACGCTAACTCATGCGTTTTTGGGAAAAACGGCAGGAGGTATTGGCCACCTCCCCGCCTAATCGACGCTCTTTATTTAGCCATTTTGGCTCACCGCCGAAACCCCCGCCACCATTTTCTTTCCTTCGAGTTTTGTCCCAAGGGATTCTTCACCGACGAAAGTGTAAGCTGTGCATCTTCTTCGCCCATGCAGAGACGATGGTGGCTATTTGTCTTCCTCCTCTTCTTCAACATGTTCTCGTGGTCTCCACCCGCTTCATCGATGGCTGTGTTCAATCACTCACCTCCCCGCTGCCTGCTTAGATTTGTGAGCATGTGGTAGCATTGTAGATTATCGATTTGTGAGCATGTGATGTGGTAGATGATGGTGCTGGATTGGTAGCATGCTAGGTTTTGCTTGTAGGCTTTGATGATGTTCATGTTGTTTTCCATGTTGTTCGGATATATGGCGGTCGGTATGTAGGTGTGGTAGTGTGTGAAACTCCATGGTGTGCTTTGAGCTTGAAGATTATAGGGTGTTGCGTTGAACTCCAAGTATGCTTTTGAGCCTAAAGATAAGACTGAGCTAAATGTTGTGTTTTCAAATGATCTTATGACCAATCTTCGCTCACCTTTTTTCTATCAATCTTCAAGCAGACTTCTAGCTTGAAAACGGTCATAGGGTGTTGTGTTGCTATCTTTTCAGCTTAATTCTCCGACATGATGAAAAAGGGCTCATGGATGGCGACATTCGCCGTTATGAGACATGGTTCACACCATGTAAGATCGCATCCACAGCTTGTTGCTGCAACATGGTGGAAGCTCGATGCTTTCAATCCTCCCATTGTTACAACGGTGGAGGTGGTTGTGCGACAATGTCACCCACCCCAACGATCACTACAAAAAAATACACTCGTGATGATACGGTTTGTCACAAGAGGTCGCTGTCATGCATGTACATCCATGACGATTTTATGACGTAATCAAGATAGTCATACTGCGGTCGTGAGAAGTGCCCATGACATTACCAAACTTATCATCACTAAGTGTCCACTTCCATGACGATAAATCGCGTTACGTATAAGCTTTGCCAAGGGTGACCGACCACGGCATCCACCGTAACGGAACGCCTAATTATTAGGTCGGTTTTGGATCCGATAACCCATTAACAGCCCCACCAATGGGGATTTTCCACGGTAAAATCATCATTGGCTGGAGGAAACACGGTGGCTCATCGCCGACAAATGTCATCCACTCATTGGACGAAGGCCTATGATACGCCGACACGTGGCACGCCCAATAGAGGCCCATTCTGTGAAAAGGCCGCCCGCTTGACTTGGTCAAAAGGTGGCGGGTCGCCCATGGAGCTCGTTAACGCCTGCTCGCATAGCCCATTTACGTTCGCTAACCCAAGGCCCGTATTTATTCGAATTAGGCCCAGAGCGCTATCCGCCATCCAATATGATTCCAGCCTTTACTCCGCCCATGTATGGCCCATGACGCCTTTCGCCCATATGAGACCCTATGTAACTTGGCCTATTAACGCCCGTGGTGAATCGCCCATAATGAACAAAGGTATCACTTTACACCCATTAACGGCCCGTGAACTGCCCGTGAAGAACAAAGGTATCACTTTATACCCATTAACGCCCGTTATTCTGCAATAAGCTTCAAATTTGTTATCTTTCGCCTTCTCGAGCCCATTTATTCTGGGCTATTTCAAAGATTCGCTTATTTCGCCACGACATCGCTATTTTCTCGCTAGGGCCAAATTCAGCCCGTGGTTACAATGACCCGCTTTGTGGTCCGTTAACACGCTGGGCTGTTATAGCGCCATCAACACGGCCTATTAACGATGGCTCGTTATGGTCGGCCCATGAACGATTATTCCAACTCTAGCCCATACGCCGTAATGCGGTCTGTTTGGCCCATGTGGCTAATCGATCATACGGCCCGTATAAGGCCCATTGATGATACGACCAGAAGGCCCATTGTTTCTATGGCCCAGAAGGCCCATTGTTTCATGTAGAAGGCCCATATTTCTACGGCCCGTAGAAGGCCCATCGCTTATATGGCCCGTAGAAGGCCCATCGCTTTCACGGCCCGTAGGAGGCCCTGTCACTACAGAATATTAGCCCATGGTTATTGTGGCCTAGTTTTAAAAATAGGTTATTGCAGCCACTAGCAAACCGCAGAAAAGAACTGCACCGACTACAAGCAAACAAATAAACAAGACAACAAGGAAATAAATAACAAGCAACTTACACTAGGCTATCACGATATTACACATATTACATCCACTGGCATCAAAGTTCGCCACCAAAGGTAAATATAGGGAACAGAGAAGCATATAAACGCAAAGAAGAAAAACAAGTCCAGAACTGAAACCACTTCAAGAGCTCAAGAAACAATATCCTGGTACCCATAATGCCGCAAGATGCTTAGCAAGCTTATTAACTTTCTTGTTTGGCGCTTAAGTCCTCTAGTGCTTGTTCGCTGCACCAAGTATGCATCTGAATTATGCAGGACTTCCGGGCCCTTCGGCTTTCCGTCGCATAACATCTGATCGATGTCTTTAACTTGAAGTTGAGACTCAAGAAGCCGAATCATTCAGCAACAAGTTCAAGAGCTGTGCCAGAGTGGCCAAGAACTCAACACTACATCAAGACAGACTTTGGGGTTGTCTCAGTTGTCTTCAATATAGTTTTTATCAGCTTTCTTGAGACCAACAGGATGTCTCACTATCTTGAACCTTATCTCAGCATTTCCTTTACCATTGCATAATGGTACTCTTTCTCCAATATTTTATCCCGTTCTAAAAGAGACAAACAAACACATCTCAGATTTACAATGTAGTATATGAAACTCATTTTGGTAAACCAGTTCAAGAGTAAGGTGGACAGGATAACAGCATGAAACAAACATATATCTATGTAGTATGGTCACCGTGATGGTCTATATCATTCTAGTTTATGTTGCCAAATCAAGATAGATACAGTTCAATCATATCTATTTAAGACAAAGCAGCATAGACAAAATATAAGTGGGAAACTACACAGCAATAACAACACTTGTAATGTGCATGGCATGAGAACATAACTGTTTATTCAATTGAAACTGAAATCAACATAGAGCAAGTTACAATAGCAAACAGCCAAACACGTTGAAGAAACAGGTTTAAAACATACCATGGCACCATTGGAGTTTCAATTGCATCCTTCAAATTTGAAATTAGTTGGTATCAAGAATACAAGGATGCAAGAGCAAAGTAGTATGAACCATAGCTACGGAACCCGACCGAGAACAATTCTTCTTCTTAAGCGCTGACTTCGGTTCGGAGTGGTGGTCCTCGTGATTTGGGCAATCGCAGCTTGCCTTACTAACTCGCTCGTGTTTGGGTGCTCGTGGTGGAGACGGTGCTATGTCAACGGAACTGGTGTCTATCTGGTGGGGTTAGAAGGGTGTAGCTGGTTCTCGTCCAACTGGTAGGGGTACATCTCATGAGTGTGGGTTATGTGTGGTGGACTGGTTCTGGGCAAGTACAACCATGGTTCTATCTGCATCGAGTGTAGCACGATCTTTTCTCAAGTCCTGTTTTTACTCCTACGATATCGCCATCACTCCCTCCAATTGAAATGGCTGATAAACAAGAAAAGTAATTGAATGTACAGACATTGTAAGATAGACATGTGCAATGGATAGTAGGGAAGAAAACAGGCATGAAATAATTCACATTTATGTTGTCTACAAACTGAATAGCGTGACATAATTTCACATATATGATGGCTAATTAAACAGGATAGCATGACAAATTTCACATGTATGATGGCTAACTAAACAGGATAGAATGACATACTTCAAAATATGATGACTATGTAAACAGGATGACACGATATAACTATACGATGTGTCTATTATAGTGGTTGGCATGCCATAAATCACAAACATGCCCGATGGAAACATGATGGCATGATATAATTCACTAATATAATGACATAATTTAAAATATGATTTCTATGTAAACAGGATGAGATGATATAACTAGATTATGTCTTTAGAAAATGGGTTGGCATGCCATAATTCAGATACATGCTGTCTATGTAAACATCATGGCATGACATAATTCGAATATATGATTTATATACTAAGGAAGTGAGCAGAGGGCAATCACATATATGATGTGTCAACTAAGGAGATGGCATTCAATATTGTGTATATGATGTAAAAACTAAGCATTGCAATACAACATATGCATTATATGAGTAATATAACCCTGCCAAGTTTGAGCATACACCTCGTGGCTCGGGATAGTAGGACTGGTCATCTCGCTCAATCCTCCTCTAAGAGCTATCTCAGAATCAGCAAGATATCTGCTTCAGCAGTAGCATTGTCTGCTCAAGACCTTGTTTTCACTCTAGATTTCTCCATCACCAATTCAAATGGCTGATGCACAGAAGAGCAGTTGAATATACAAACATTGTCGCATAAAAGCAATGAGAAATAAAAAAAGGACTACATGATATAATTCACATATATGACGCTCTTAAACAGCATGGCATTGCATAATTCATGTACATAATGCCTTGCAACAAGATAACATTGCATAATTCACATATATAATGTCTTGCAACAAGATGGCATTGCATAATTCACATATATGGTAATTAGACACTAAACAGTGGCATTCACACAAAGCACGCCTAAACTAAGCAAATGACATAGCAATGCAAGATACCATACGCACGATATGAGCAACATAACCCTGCCAAGTTAGGGCATGCACCGGTCGGGGGGATATGACCGGTCATCGTCTCGAATCCTCCTCCGAGGAGCTATCGGTAACCAGAAGACATGCGCTTTGTCGATAGCATTGTCGCTCAAGACCTTGTTTTACTCCAGATTTTTCCATGACCATTCCGAATGGCTGATGCACAGGAAGAGTAATTGAATGTACTAAAATTGTTGACAAATTTAACATGTAATAAAAAATGATGGCATGATATAATTCACATATAAGATGACTGGCTAACCAGGGTGGCATTGCAAAATTCACATATATGATGCCTGGCTAGACAAGATGGCATTGCATGATTCACATATACGATAAAGAAACTAAATAGATGACATTGACACAGAGCATGTCTAAACTAAGCACATGACATCTTTAATGTATACAGTAAGCAATGCAAGACACCATATGCATGATATTACCAACATTAGCATGCCAAGTTAGAGCGAAGACCTCATGGGGTAAATAGGAGTGGTCTTCTCCTTCTGAATCCCCCTCAGAATAGTTATCTTCCTCTTGATTACGATCCAAATGGGTGGAGGGGGGCTGCCTTTTGCGCCCACCATGGAACGACGCCCGATGAAATTTTATTGCCACGCAAGGCTCGCTCTTTTGCTCTACATGATCAGTTCCATTGTGTACAATAACTGCATGCATAGGAATAAAACATAGTGAGATTATGTAAGGAGTGCATGCACAAATCCAGAGTGATGGTAGCAAATCATGGATAGACCCAAAACCAATGATAGCAAGTGATAATAGCTTTAGTTAAAAAATACGATAATGGCCTTTAATGTTTGTTTGCACCCAACATGAAACTCATAGTAGACACCGGAGATTAACCAGATAGTAGATGATAGTACCGATTGCTGCCCCAATATGTATTCCCACAACCATTTAAAACTCAAGTTTCAGCATTAGTTTGGACCTCGACTTCGAGTCTAATAGGTGAACACGACGATAATGTAGCATGTCATCATATTAAGCTTACGGATAACGTAGCAGACACGAAGAGTGCGACTCTCTTGCGGACCCGTAGTCCTCAAGGTCTGCCTGCTCGCTTGATGATGGTAATGCAGTTGCCGATGCTGCGAAGCGGGAAGAAGATCTGAGGCGGAAAAGACACCGAGAGCGGATCCTCACTGTGGTGAACCTTCCGTCGTTGGAGCAGCTGAGCTGGGTGGAACAAAAGACTCGCAGGAGCATGACAAACCACACAAGGTTTTCTTGACACATATCTAGAATACAAGTAATTGAGTAAGGGCTTGTTTGAATTTGAGGATTCTAACAATGCAGGATAGGAAATAGATAGGAATAGGATAGGAATGCACGGCAAAACAGTAGAATTTAAAACACAGGATTTCTCGCTAACTGGTGTTTGATTCACAACAATTGGAAGATCACAGATGCAAAAAGCATGGCGAGATTAAGTCAAACCACAAGAAAATGTACGGTTATAATGCTATTATGCTACTATCTCTTAGCTTGATGAATAGGAATGAAAAGGAGGAGAAGTGGAAATTAGAATTCTACGGTTTTTCTTTCAAGGAGACACTAAAGGAACAAATCCTACAGCTTTTCCTTTGCCCCATTCCTTTGCACCAAATTCATGAAAAGTAGTACCATAGGAAACTTTCCAATTCGATGTTTTCATTCACTTTTCCTTTCAAGCATCAAGCATTCTAGTAGGCAGGCTTGAGCAAGGAAAATCCTACACTAAAAAATGTTTTTGTGCTACTTTATTACTTTGAACCGTGCACCGCCATACTAGCTCAACTCCTGTGCCCATCGACAAATGCACAACTCAAACGCAGAGATAAATAATGATGGCTCAAGAGAGTCCATCACGGATAGCTGTTGCCGGTACCTCACCGCTTGTCATATAGTAGGATAAAATAATCGATTTCCGTACTACGAAAGTGCTCAAAGGAAAATATATATAACATGTAGAGTAAAAAAGATGCAACAAGTGTACAACCTCTTTGGCGGCCTGTCGATCTCAAGATGATTGGGTTGGCGGTGAGGATGCTCCGCCGACTTGGCTGTCGGAGGAGAGGAAGAAGATCTTAGGCGCCGGAGATGGAGCCGAGGTATCGCCCGCTGTGATGGAGGGTTTCGCTGTGAGCAGCTCCGTGAGTTGTACGACGCCGAGGTCAAGCATGACAAGAGAGACAACGAACAACGTTAACCTGAGTGGAATTCTAATAGCATCTCCAATACATGACGAAAATACATAACCACAAAGTGCTAGATGTAAATATCAGCCGCCATCTCTGAACTTAACCGTCAAACTGAATTTAATCGTCGACATCGAACTTAACTGTCGAGACCGAACTTAACCGTTTAAACTGAATTTTGCCGTGAACTGAATTTTGCCGCCGAAACGAACTAACTAGCAAGGTGAGGCTACACGCCACCGACCGACTTTTTCATCTCTGGTCATTGATTTTGCAGCCGTTGATACGAATCAAGGGCATGCGGTTCATCTTCAACCTCCACCCCCGAGCCTACCACCGCCAAACAGAGCCCTCGCCTCGCCGTCCGCCAAACACTCCCACCGCCGCCGCCTGCCATCCTCTAGCCCTGCGCCGAGCTTTTTCTCCGACGATCCCCATGCCACCGCTCTCCGCCAACGCCCGCCACCGCCGCACCACCGCCCCATCCTAACCCTAAGATAGATAGTGGGTACCTCCAGAGCCCTCCCGCTGCGGCTGGTTCTTCCTTCACCCGCGAGCCCCCCACCCTGAAAATCGATCGACCCAAAAGTCGATTCACGATCAAGTGTAGCTAATAGGAGCAGCATCGCAAGCAAGAGCAAGAGCGATGTAACGCTCGAGCGCGTATATTCCCACGGTCGAAGCACGACTTAGAGGCATAACCGCACCGAAAGCAATGTCGCAAGTGAGGTAATCTTCACAACCCATGTAATACATAAGGAAAGAGATACATAGTTGGCTTACAATGCCACTTCACACAATACATAAATAAACATCCATCATTCGAGTACACTCAAGGTCCGACTCACGGAACCAAAATAAAAGAAGATACCCCAAATGCTACACAGATCCCCGATCGTCCCAACGGGCACCACTACGATCATCGTGAAAGACACATAGTAACGCACCACGCCTCGTCGAACTCCCACTTGAGCTCGGGTTGCGCCACCGACCGCATCGCCTGCACTCGCAACTGTTTTGGTAGAATCTGTGAGTCATAGGGACTCAGCAATCTCACACCCGAGATCAAGACTATTTAAGCTTATAAGGCGACGAGTTGTAAGGTGGAGCTGCTGCAGTGAGCATATATGGTGGCTACACGAAAAGAGAGCGAAGAGAAGCAAAGCACGGCCGTGAAGCTAGTAGCTATCAAGAAGTGATCCTCAATTACTTAGCCAAACATAACTCCAACATCTGCGTTCACTTCCCCCGGACTCTCCGAGAAGAAGACCATCACGGTTACACACGCTGTTGCTGTGTATTTAATTTGAGGTCAACTTCGGGTTTCTACAAACCGACATTAACAAATTTCCTATCTGCCTCATAACCAAGGGCACGCTTTCGAAAGATAATACCCTGCAGGGTGTCCTAACTTAGCCCATTATAGGCTCTCTCACGGTATCAACGGCGGATATTCCTTCTACCGGAAGACCGATCATCTCTTTAACTCGGACTACAAGACATTTCGACAGCAATAAAACAAGACCAGCAAAGCCGACAGATTGTGCCGACAATCCCGACAGGAGTTGCACATATCTCGTTCTCGTGGCACATCCCGATGAGCAGTCCATACAACTAGAAACCAGACCTCTGCTTTCGAGGGGCGCTGCACAGTGGTTTGTTGGCCAGCATCAAGGAGCACTGTCCGGGGTTAAAATAAAGATGACCCTCTGCTCGCGAAAACCGTGGGGAAAAGGCTTAGGTGGCAAATGGTAAAACCAAAGTTACCCTTGCCGGAGGAGTCTTATTCAAAGCGAACCGTCAAGGGGGTCCCATAAATCACCCAACCGTAAGGAACGCTAAATCAAGGAACATAACACCGTATGACTAAAACTAGGTGGCAAGAGGAACAAAACACTGTGTATAAGTCGGTGCTTTCCACCCTTTACCAAGTATATAGATGCATTAATTATAGCAGTATATATTGTGATATCCTCAATAAGTAAACATGTTCCAAATAGGAACAATATTCCATGTTCCAACAAGGAACAAACTTAATCTTCACCCGCAACTTAAAATACTATAAGAGGGGCCGAGCAGAAAGGTAACACAGCCAATCAACGGGTTTGCTAGGAAAGGATGGTTAATGGCTGACATGGCAATATGAAAGTATGATATATCAAGTGATAGGCATCGTAGCATAGGCATAGCAAAAGAGCAGCATCTAGCATAGCAAAGATAGAAGTGATTTTAGGGTATGTATCATTCAGCTCGCAATGTTCTTAGAGTTGTCGGAAAGCTTGATCCGTAGAAGCCTTCAACAGGTTCCTCGCTCACGACTCGCCTCCCGCCCTCACCCAAAGCAAGAACACAAACAAAGGACCAATAATAAATCACGGTGCAATGCACAAGCAACATGATGCAAAACATGGCATGATATGCTAGATGTGATATGCAATGCGTGACAAAAGGCCCGGAAGGAAAATGATGAACCAGGCATCAACTTGGCAAACCAAGTATGCCACTGAAAGATGAGATGATTTCGTTGAAATCGATATAAAGATCAATTGAATCGGATGCACGGTTTCAAATGACAAGCAAAACAAGAATGGCACAAACCGCCATTACTAAAGATGATGCCACTTAGCAAGCAACAAGAAATTAAGCTATCAGACCCAAACGCATCAACAAAGTATATGGCAGTGATCTACTCAAGATGCTTGACAAAAGATGAACACTGAGCTACGGCTTAATCACATCATAACAGGTCCAAACAAGCATGGCAAAAGTGCACAAAATATCAGTCGATACATGGCAAAAACAGCATCGTGTAGCAATGTTCGTAGCAACAAAACTACATGCTACAGGAACTTATAATAGCAAAACAAGGCATGGCATGAATCTACTCAAAGCATAGAACAAAAGTCCCTCATCGTAATTATGTCAAAAAGGATCAGAAATATAGTAACACCCATGTCAATATCGCAAGTTTCGCTAATGTGATTCAGCAACATGGCATGTCAAAAAAGATAACAAGTAGGTATGTTTACAAGCTCAATGCACTCACCACGGAGCCTTACATGATAACCTAAGCATACATACATCAAGAAGACATGGCATAGAAGACATACATGGCAAGAATAACATCATAGCATACACGGATCAACTACAAACAACCTTGGCAAAATTGAATAATATGTTAACATCTGCTGTGAAACATTTGATAGCAAAAGTAGAGCTCGATTGACTCAAGCTATGGCATCTCCATAATTGCAAAACAAAGGCATGGATGGATAGAGTAATACATATAGTTCAAAACATCCTCCTTGAAGTATCTCAAAATATGCATGGATCTCTCGTAGCATCAAGTTAATATGGCATCAAAATATCAACAAACAGAGCTGAAATCAAGAACATTGTACAGCCTACTTTGCATGCTTGTGTTAG
Organism: Aegilops longissima; assembly: GCA_021605205.1. Lineage (NCBI taxonomy): Eukaryota > Viridiplantae > Streptophyta > Magnoliopsida > Poales > Poaceae > Aegilops > Aegilops longissima. Next base: position 5,746 of record JAHIAM010010715.1, on the reverse strand, counting down.
TCACCACATAGATCACAAAAATACATGGTATACACCCCTGGAAAGATGGTATGGCATATTACAAAACACATGTAGGACTCCAAATCATAGGGTGCATACATCAATCATGGCAAAAATAATAAAAGTGCATGTTCTGCTAAGAAACGTAAACTAACATCACATAGCCCTCTTCCAACAGCATTTCGGCATCAAGATGAGCTCAAATGAAAATGATGCAATGAGATGAAAAATGATCTACTCCTTGAGGCTAACATTTTGATATATTATCACGCTAAAATGGAGCTAAGGGCATGCAAAGATATGCTACGTTAAAAAATGCCACTAAATATCACATGATTAAAACTTAGAAGAAATTAGGGGAGAAAGTCAATCAGATCGATCCGATCGATCCGCCCGATCCGGAGCGGCGAGGGCGGTGGTTCGTGGCCGGTTCCGCGAGGGGACCGGAGGGAAAGGCGGGCGCGGGACGACGGGCGCGGGCGGAGCATGCGGAGGCTTAAGCGGTGGCTGGCGCGGGCCGGCGCGGTGAAGCAGGCGGGTCGAGGCGCTGGGGCGGCGCCGGCGCGGGGGGCGGTAGGCGCGGAGGAGGCGCGCGAGTTTCGGGCGGTACGGGCGCCAGGCGCAAGCACTCCGGGTTGAGGGCCTGCTGGGTTCGGGCGTGGCCAGCGCGGCGGAGCCGCGGCGGGTCATCAAGGCTGCCACTGCTGGGCCGGCGACGGCAGGTTCGGGCGTGGACGGCGCGGTCCGGCATGGAGGAGGAAAGCTAGGGTTTCGGAGGAAGAAGACCCGGATTTGGAATGGGGTTTGCTTAAATAGGCATAGAGGGAGCTAGAGAGTCCAAATGAGGTGTAAGCTACCACACGATCGGATCGAACGACGGAGAGCATGGAAGTGACTTAGATGGGTTATTGGGCTGTTTTGAAGGGTGCTGGGCTGCAACTTAAAAGAGGCCTTTGCGAGAGTGGTTAACTGCTGAGTACCAAACGAGCTCCAAATGACCCGAACTTGACCGGTGGTCTACCGTGGTATACCAAGGCCACTTGACAAACCTCGGTCCATTCCGAGAATGTTTAGTACCCGCCACGGAAAAACGTAAATGGGGCGCGGGGAGATAGGAGTGCCGGATTGCAAAACGGTCAACGGAAAATGCTCGAATCATGAGACGTAACACGTATGCAAATGCGATGCACATGATGACATGATGTAAAATGCATGACATGGACAAAAAGCAAAATGAGGAAAACCCAACCACGGAGGGAATATCATATCATAATGCCGAAATGGCAAGAGTTGGAGTTACAAATATGGAAAGTTACATCCGGGTGTTATAAGCTAGAGCAGCAGAGCAAGAGCAATAGCAAGAGCAGACCAGGCAGGGACCGAGAGCAAGAGCAGAGCAGCAGCGAGCGAGAGCTAAAGCAGCAGCAGCTCCTATCGATGTGGACGCCGCCGCCGAGGGAGCGACGCCGTGAGGAAGTGGCGGCGACGCCATTGCGGATGGAGCTCAGCCGTGTCGGCTCGGGACCGAGCGCGTAGCACCGTGAGATCGAATCAAGAAGAAAATGCGGCGATTAGTGTACAACCTCTTTGGTGGCGCCGATTAGGCCGCAGCTTCATCCAAGGAAACGGTGATGATGATGCTCTCTCCTAGTGCAGGTGAAGACGGCGTGTGGAATGGAGATGGCGCGAAAGACAAGGGGAACGCTGGGCAGCTCCTTGGAGGTGGAGGACGGGGTGGCTGAACCGCCGGGACGATGAGATCGACGATAGATCCTCATCCGGTATGGTGGATGAGGGACGTCGACGTGTTGCTGTGGACGACGTCGTCAGGGAAGAGGCTCCGGCTGGGTGGCGGACGGAGCAGGGTTGTTGGAAATATGCCCTAGAGGCAATAATAAATTGGTTATTATTATATTTCCTTGTTCATGATAATCGTTTATTATCCATTCTATAATTGTATTGATAGGAAACTCAGATACATGTGTGGATACATAGACAACACCATGTCCCTAGTAAGCCTCTAGTTGACTAGCTCGTTGATCAACAGATGGTTACGGTTTCGCACCATGGACATTGGATGTCATTGATAACGGATCACATCATTTGAGAATGATGTGATGGACAAGACCCAATCCTAAGCCTAGCACAAAGATCGTAGTTCATATGCTAAAGCTTTTCTAATGTCAAGTATCTTTTCCTTAGACCATGAGATTGTGCAACTCCTGGATACCGAGGAATGCTTTAGGTGTACCAAACGTCACAACGTAATCGGGTGGCTATAAAGATGCACTACATGTATCTCCAAAAGTGTCTCTGGGTTGGCACGAATCGAGATCGGATTTGTCACTCTGTAAACGGAGAGGTATCTCGCCCACTCGGTAGGACATCATCATATGTGCACAATGTGACCAAGGGGTTGATCACGGGATGATGTGTTATGGAACGAGTAAAGAGACTTGCCGGTAACGAGATTGAACAAGGTATCGGTATACCGACGATCGAATCTCGCAAGTACAATACCGCTAGACAAAGGGAATTGTATACGGATCGATTGAGTCCTTGACATCATGGTTCATCCGATCGCATCATCGTGGAACATGTGGGAGCCAACATTGGTATCCAGATCCCGCTGTTGGTTATTGACCGAGAACGCCTCGTCATGTCTCGATGGTTCCCGAACCCGTAGGGTCTACACACTTAAGGTTCATGACGCTTAGGGTTATAGGGAATAGATATACGTGGTTACCGAATGTTGTTCGAGTCCCGATGAGATCCCCGGACGCCACGAGCAGTTCCGTAATGGTCCATAGGTAAAGATTTATATGGAAGTCCTATTTTGGCCACCGAAAATGTTCGGATTTTCGATTGTATCGGGAAGGTTCTAGAAGGTTCCGAGTGGGGCCCACCTGCATGGGGGAACCACATGAACGCAGAGTGGGGGCAAGGCCCCACACCCCTGGTCAAGACGCCGATCCCCCTTGAAGGAAAAAGATCATATCCCAAGGATAAGATCAAGATCCCTAAAAGGGGGATAAAATCGGGGGAAAGGAAAGGATGGGATTTCTTCTCCCACCTTGCTAACGCCCCAATGGACTTGCAGGCAAGAAATAATCCCTCCATCCCTATATATAGTGGGAGGCGCATGGAGCTGCACCTTGCCCCGGGCGCAGCCCTCCGCCTCCCAAGTCCTCATCCTTCCTCGTGCATGGCCCTCGCAGGATTGCCACGCCTCCATCACCACCACACCGTCGGCCTGCTAGATGGAGTCTTCCCAACCTCTCCCTCTCCTTGCTGGATCAAGGCATGGGAGACGCCACCGGCTGTACGTGGTGTTGAACGCGGAGGTGCCGTCTGCTCGCACTAGGATCTCCAAGTGATTTGGATCACGACGTACACTCCTTCAACCCCTGCTGAGGTAGTTCCGACTAGGGGTGTCCGGATAGCCAACTATCATCATCGCCGACTCCAAGACTATGAAGATACAAGATTGAAGACTTCGCCCCGTGTCCGGATGGGACTTTCTTTGCGGAAGGCAAGCTCGATACGGATATGTAGATCTCCTACCATTGTAACCGACTTGTAACCCTAACCCTATCCGTGTCTATATAAACCAGAGGGTTTTAGTCCGTAGGACTAACAACAATCATACCATAGGCTAGCTTCTAGGGTTTAGCCTCTTTGATCTCGTGGTAGATCTACTCTTGTAACACACATCATCAATATTAATCTAGCAGGACGTAGGGTTTTACCTCCATCAAGAGGGCCCGAACCGGTAAAACATCGTGTCCTTGTCTCCCGTTACCATCCGCTTAGACGCACGCTCGGGACCCCTACCGAGATCCGCGGTTTTGACACCGACATTGGTGCTTTCATTGAGAGTTCCTCTGTCGCCACTGATAGGCTCGGATGGTCTTTGATCATCATCAACAACGCACGGTCCAGTGAGACTTTTCTCCCGGACAGATCTTCGTACTGGGCGGCTTTGCACCATGGGGCCACCTTGGCCATCTAGAGCAGATCGGAAGCTACGCCCTGGCCGCCAGGTCAGATTTGGAAGTTTAAACTATACGGGCCGATATCCGCCGGAGACTTGATCTTCGACGGATTCGAGCTCCAGCAAGGCCCAAGACTGCCTCGATGGGCATGATCTAGCTCGCAGCCGTAAAGGCTCGAGTCGCATCGAATCCGCTCCGACCCTTAATCCGGAGCTGATTCCCCGACCGAGTACGCAGTGGTTGGACACCACCGGGTGCTATAATTCTATGGCGATTGAGTCGAACTCCATCCCTGCCCTTTGCAAAGACCTCGACCAGTGGCGCTGGACTCATCCGGACTAACCCTCCGCGCTTCTTGCCGATCGATCCGATTGGGCGCCTGCTATGGATTCCCACGGCATGACATCTTTCAGCACTCGCCTTTGGCGACATCCTCAATTCACTAAAGTCTCTCTCTTTATCCGCAGAGCCCTCGCCGGATTCACGGTCAGGAAGGTTGGATACCGCCGACGGAAGAAATTCCACGCCCACCCACCACCCACTTGGTAGCCACTGTCGATTTATCTAACCGACATGCTAGACTACTTACTCCGAAGACATCGACAGTATGGACATTTATGTTTGAGACGCACTCAAGACCCAGCGCCCACAGTGGCATTGGAAGGCCACCTCATCATACGACATATACATGGTGGACATACCAAAAGATGGGAACGGCGATGGAACAACGGAGGATGACCCTCCAAGAAGCAGCCAAGCGCCAAGGCCAAGCGCCGCATTTAAATCCCGCCACAGCAAGAATGAAGATTCCGCACCGAGATAATAATACACCGGACAACGCCAAGACAATCCACTCCAAAGAAGATCCATCGCAGAGGATGAAGACGCCAGCCTCAAGAGAGAGCGCGTAAGAAGAGGTAGAGGATTATATGCCTTCCTCCCAAGACAAGGCAAGCCTCGACGACAATGAATTCGTCTGTGTCTCGAGAATCCCGTCAACAAGAGCTGCTTTAGACGCAGGCTTATGGCCACGGCGAACAGCCTAAAGAAAAGCAGCAACATTTTAGAGCTGATCAGATCTGCTAGCGCATGATGGACCGAAGTCCTCGCGTCAAGAGCATGAGCTCGAACGCCTCCAAAGCTACCCTAAACGCAAGCTGCTCCCCGATTAGAGGAGGAGGCTTACGAACCCGCATCACCAGAGACACACGGCCGACCGACCACCCTGCGGGTCAGCGACAGAGAGGCCTCTAGGCCCTTCACTAGAACCGCACTCGACATCGCCAAAAGGCACTTGGCCAAAGGGGAACGCCCCGACCTGCGAGATATATTGAGGACAAGGCAAGACAATCAAGATCGATCTATGGATCGCATGGGCGCCCCACGATACATGATTTACAACCGTCACGACACAGTAAGTCCGCCGGGCCGAACAAAAATGCATCAACCTCTTTGAGTCTGGCCATGATATCGCCAAGACAGAGGCGCCAAGACACCCACTATGCTTCATGCACAAGTAATGGATCATCAAATCCTCAAGGGTTTAAACCCATCAATATTGAACTATGATGGCAAAACAGACTCCCGGTTTGGATCAAGACTATCTCCTTCACATCCACATGGCCCGCGTGACGATCTTCACGCCATCAAATACCTCCCCTCAAGCTTAAAGGACCAGCCCGATTGGCTCAACAGCTTGCCAAAGAGTCAATTGGGAGTGGAGGACCGGAAGCCGATTCTAACTTGGCACT
>JAHIAM010010712.1:0-13615 GCA_021605205.1 Aegilops longissima | reverse complement strand
GCCGCCCACCAGCCCAAAGTAGCTCCTGTGCATGGCTTCCTTAGGCCACACCAAGCCATGAGGCCCTTCATGGCTAGTTCGCCACCTTATGGAGCTCGACCAGCTTCCAATCGGTCGCTATAAGCACTGTGTCCGCCTCAAAGATACGAGACCTGTAACACCTTCTCCGCCGAGCCCTCCTCGGCTCACTAGAAAGCATCGACACACCGGGCAGATCTGCAACGCCCCAGAGCTCCGATTTGGGTAATAAGATAATTCACTTTCACATGCTTGCTTTGATAAAGAATGCCTTACCCGCCGCATCTTCTTCATCGCCTCAATTTCCGGAGGGCTTTGGGCTTCGCCTAGCAGCTTTGGCGCCTCAAGGGCCGAGGCGAGCCTCTGACTCGAGTCTTGAGTCACGCCCAAACTCGTGTTTTTCCACGAGCCCGGAGCTCTTGCCGCACCTCCGCCACCCGGCCTCCCGCTTCCGGCTGGGCCCAGGCCAGATTGCTTTGGCCTTGACACCGCCTTCTTCCTTGCGCCACCTTGTTCGTGGGCCCCGCAATATTCACGTTATTCCTGCATTTTTGCAACCACATCTTTTAAATACTCCCATAAGGTATTATTACCTTCCTTGTCCTCGAGCTGCTTTTTGGCAAGGCCGAGCTGTTCTGACCGCCGAGGCTCGCTTCAATGCATCAACCTCCGTAGCCAAGGGCAGAGGTCCAAAGACACCTCGATTCCCATATTGACATACTTATGTTAGACTCAGATATCTTAGATCCTCGCCTCGCTTTTTTCTTTCCAACACCAAACTGAGCATCAGGCTACTGCCTATGCGTAATATTTTTACATATCTTAAATACATACCTCAAAGCCTCGTTAGAAGGCTGGCATTGCACCATCCCGCCTTGGCGGATGAACTTTCCGGATCACCACACTCATAAAAAGCGGTGCTCCTCTCGATGGAAGCGCCCAAGGCCTCCATCAAATTATCCGTGCCTCCGGTTGGACGGAGGTCACCGATCGTAGTCTTGCCCTTCTTACTAAGGGGTCGCCGGACTCCGAACCATTGAAGGTTCTCAGACGGAGTCCCAGCAGGTCGGACTTAAAGCCCTTTGGGTTTTATCCCTTTGCGCTCGGAGTCCGGGAGGTGCTTTGCGGCGCCTCCGGCACCTCCTCCGGCTGGGCCCTTTTGGGACTCCACCTGGCCATCCGCGCGGGAGGAGACGAGGCGGTCGAATGAGGTGCTATTCACATCCGACGAATCCAGGAGCCGCCATCGGAGCGCCGAGCCCGCCTTGGGCGGGTTGGTTATATTCGCGTTAGAAAATGTTGGCACAAATGGAACGCCATGAATTATTCTGTGTCCGGACACTTACGATTAGGGGCTTGGTCTCTGGCACACCTCTCCTTCGCCGTGCGCTGGTGGTGTAGTCCCGAGGAAGGGTCCTTCTTCTGACCTCCGCCTCCCCGGGCCACGGCCTTTTTTCCCCCGGGGAGAGGCTTTTTCCTCCTCCTTTCGGAGGAGTCCACTCGGAGTCATCGAACGATGAGTCCGCACTGGCGGCGGAACTCCTTCGAGTTCGTGGCCTTCTTTGTTTTCTCCGCACCATGTGGCGAAAGAACCCCAACCCAACGCCCCTGGGTCTTCGGAAGGGAGCCGGACAAATAACCTGTCCGGACGCTTTCCGCCATCCCCAAAGGCGAGGGAGTTTAGATCCCGTGAAGAGTCAAACATGAAAAAAGAGTCCCCAGAAGGGTAATAGCTTACCTCGCTGGCTTGATGTCGGAGCTGAATCCGGATCTTCGTAGCGGACGCGGAGCCTCGGCGCTTTGAATAGACCTTCCGCATCTTGCGAGGTCAAGAGCCGCTGGTTCGTGTTGTGCCGGATCAAACTCCCACGTTGAAGGCCCGCGTCGGCATGGGAGGATCCGCGGATGAGCATAACTCGAGTACGTGACAAGCTTGAGCTTTAGTCCACCGTTTTGACGCAGGTTTGGAGACCGCACTTTCCGACTACCCCACGCCAGCCCGTTTTTCCATGAGGTGAGCCGTAGGGAAGCCAGATCGAATTGGGGCCGCTGCCCATTTAGAGTCGCTGACTGGTGATGTATAACCACCCCGACCACCCCTTTATGGTCTCCACGAAGGAGCCCTCCAGCCATAGGACGGACCATCTTTCCACCATGGCACCTCAAGACTCCACGCCCACTACCTTCGGCCTTGACATTGAAGGTCTTCACCATAAGCCAAAGTGGGTCGGAGAGGAAAGTTCTCGCAACCCACGATGAACGCCGAGATGTTGAGGATGAAATTGGCCGGATCATGTAAATCTAGGCCAGAACATGAGCCCTGACAAATGGGTGAAGTGGAAAACCTTGTCCCGGAGGAAGTGGGGAGGAACACCACCTCTCATGGGGCCCGGGGTGGATGAGCTGCCCTTGTCGGGAGCCGATGCGCGCGTCGCCGGACAAGTATCCAACCTTTCGCAGCTTTTTGATGTGCCTCCGTGACGGAGGAGGCCATCCACTTGCCTCCCGCCCGACATAGTTGGAGAAGGTTGAGGTGGGATGGCGACTTGGGCGCTAGAGCTCAAGTGGGAAATGGATGAGCAAAGGAGGAAGAAGGCGGTGAAAAGTGGATCCTTATCCCTTATATGGACGGACAAAGCTATGCGCCCCACCGCCCGATAAAACTCGCTTATCTCCCAAGCGACGAATCAATGGAGCGTTGGTTACCCACCGTATTGATGAGAATCCTGAATAAGGGGACACGACCGCTTGACAAGACGCGCAAGGAAACCCCGCTAAAACGCTACCGAGGTGGACAAGGAAAACGATTCAATAAAGGCTTGGCTGCAGGTGATGTCATGTCATGAATACGCCGCAGATTGATTTGTGTAAATAGTATTCTCTACCGTGGTATGTGGAACTTATTTTGCGATCCGACACTATCCTTGTGTTCAAAATCTTCTATGAAGAATTCGAGGAGGAACCCGCTTGCAATGCCAAGACATATCGCACCGGACTGGCCATTGAAGCCGGTTCGGGCTACCGAGGGAGTCCTAGATTAGGGGTGTCCGGATAGCCGGACTATGACCTTTGGCCGACTCGGACTATGAAGATAGAAGATTGAAGACTTGCCCCTGTCCATGGGACTTTCCTTGGCGGGAAGGCAAGCCATGACACGGATATGTAGACTCGGTAACCCTAACCTCTTCGGTGCCTATATAAACAGGAGGGTTTTAGTCCGAGGACAACAACAATCATACCATAGGCTAGCTTCTAGGGTTTAGCCTCCCGATCTCGTGGTAGATCTACTCTTGTACTACCCATATCATCAATATTAATCAAGGAGTAGGGTTTACCTCCATCGAGGGCCCAACTGTAAAAACATCGTGTCCCTTGTCTCCCTTACCATCCACCTAGACGCACAGCCGGGACCCCTACCCGAGATCCGCCGGTTTTGACACCGACACTAACCTCTCCTGTCTATATAAACCAGAGGGTTTTAGTCCGAGGACTAAAACAATCATACCATAGGCTAGCTTCTAGGGTTTAGCCTCTCGATCTCGTGGTAGATCTACTTGTACTACCCATATCATCAATATTAATCAACAAGAGTAGGTTTTTACCTCCATCGAGGGGCCCGAGGACGCCCGGTAATTGTTACAAGAATCCGCACTAATGATGCCACGCCACCTTTGTTACGGTAGTTAATCTCGTTAGTTCAAAAACCGTTCAATTTCAAATTCAAAATCGAGCAAACAATAAAAGTTTTCAAATATTAAAACTAAAATGTTCGGAGGAGCCGATAATGCATAGGTAATTAGGTGGTGAAACCACACTTTTATAAAATGTTTAATTACTCTTAAGATGAATAAAACAGAGAAATACAATTATTTAAGTGCTTAAAAATAATAAACATTTTCAAAACTAATTTGTTATAAGTGTTAAACTATTGTGCAAAGGGCTTAATTTCAGAAATCTATTCAAAAAGCCACTTTAGCAATTTACTAAAGCTAAAATAAATGAAAAACTAAAAGTAAAACGAAAAGGAAAAATTAAGAAAACAAAATACTAAGAAAAGAGAACATCCGCGGCCACGCCCAGATGGCCTCGGTCAATCGGGCCGCCCAATGATCACACCCCCGGTCGCCCACCCTCGGCCCCCACCCCAAACCCTAACTCCTCCTGCTTTCACTCGCCGATCCCATCGGGATCGATTCCCCACCCCTCGCCTCCCCACGCCCGCTCTCCTCTCCTCAATGGATCGATCGGGAGGCCACCACCCGGCCCCCGAGGCCACCGCCTCAGGCCGCCATGAGGCCTCGAGGCTCCTCACCCCATCCCTCCACCACCTCGCCGAAGCGCCCCATCCTCCTCCTCGGCGGCGCCCGGCTACGCGCGATCCGCGTCCCTCACACTGTCCCAACGGCTCCGCCCACCGAACCGCCGAGCCGCTGAGCCCCGCCGGATTCTCCCACGCCATTAACCTCGCTGCCTCCCTGACCTTCCTCCACTATGACCTCGCACTTTGTGAGGACCCTCCTTCCTTCTTCTCAAGGCCCGAAAGACTCAAGACGCTGCTTGCTGGCACGGCCGCGGTTGCGTTCCCCGGCCGGCATTGAGCCTGCAACCGCGCCTCGCAGCTCCCGTCCCCGCACCCACTGCTTTCTCCTTTCATTCGCGGACCGCCACGACCAGCACACGCTCCCACGGCCCTCGACGCACGCGCTGTCGCCTGGGTCCCATCTCCGCCTCCGCCTCGCCAGCCGAGCTGGCCCTGCCTCCCTTGCTCCTCCTGGTCAGCACCAGGAGCTTCACGCTGGCAGCCGGGCGTCAACCACCGCCTTTCACGGCCTGGACACGCACCCTGGGCGCCTGGGTGCCTCAGAGCACCCAAAGACCCGTGACTCTGATCCGCCTCTAGTTCGGGCGCCGCCCCATTAACCACCACCCATGCCCAAGGCCTTGGGCCCATGACACGAGGCCCACGCCTAGGACTTTAAAAAAGAGAATTAAAATAGTAAATTAAAATGAAATATCAATTAATTAATTAATTAACTAAATAATTAACTTAATTAATTTGCTTAATTAACTAGTTAAGATTAATTAACCTAATAACTAGTTAACCCATTACATCGCATTAATCAATAGTCCCTACTGTGGGACCCACTGTCAGTTGACCAACCAACCCTTTGATCCCGACGTCAAAGATGACATCATGTCCGATGTCATAAATACATTTTTCGTAATTAATTTAAATATTTAATTAAATTCCAAATTAATAAATACTTTAGAAAATCATATCTTTTAATCCATAACTCGATTAAAATAATTTCAACATGAAAGTTTCGAACGACGAGATTAATCCGGATACGCAATTGCTCGTCCGCCACACACCCCTAACCTATCGAATCGCAAACTTTCCTCCTGTTCAACTGTTGACAGACGTCCGAACCGGAAAATTTACCGATGTTTCCCTTCGCCAAGACGCTTAGCGCATGCTAGAACACGATTAGCTCGTTCGTCAGTCTCCGTTATGCACTTGCTTATGTATTTACCGTTTTCCCTCTTCTCCGAGACCCCGAGACCGATGTCGATGTCCCTGGATCGACCACGCCACCGACGATTCTCTCTTGCCGTGAGCAACTGTGCAAGCCCCCTTGATCACTTGATATCGCCTACTCTTCTCTATATCGCTTGCATTAGAGTAGTGTAGCATGTTATGCTTTAGAAATCCTATACGCTGATAGCCTGCCTTGTAACTTCTTGTTACCTTACCCGCAATCCTATATGCTTAGTATAGGATGCTAGTACTTTCATCCGTGCCCTACATTCTTGTCCGTCTCGCCGATATTATCGGGCCGTGATCACCGGAGTTGATCACGGTATACACTATACTTTACACTATTACATTACATGTGGTACTGTCGAGATGGGGGCCGAAAGGAGTGGCTCCATCCCTAGAGGTGGGCCTGGTTCCCCACGGCCCCGATCGTTACTTTATTGAGCGATGGCAGGTTGAGACCGCCTTAGGAGAGAGGTGGGCTCCCGTCATGCTTCAGGATACTTAACACGCTTAACGAGGTCTTGGTATTTGATCCGGGTTGGCTACGAAGCTTATACGCACTAACCATCTACGCTGGAGAAGCAGGGTATCCCGCGCCGTGGTATCACCGGCACTTCAGACGTCAGGACGAGCGAGGCCGGATTGGATCGAACGCTCATAGGCTAGGTCTGCTCGGCCGTGAATGCAGGTGTGCTCGTGGCGATGGGCCTGCACTGCTGGCTTTAGGTTTAGACCGCGTGTTGGCCTCTTCACAGTTTAGGTGGGCTGCGACATGTTGATCTTTCCGGCCGGCATGACCCAGAAAGTGTGTCCGCCAAATGGGATCTGCCGGTAAGATGGTGCACCGCAGGAAGTTAATCTATTCGGATAGCCATGATCTTCGTAATGGACGACTTGGAGTTGTACCTTGAGCTTATGACAACTAGAAACGGATACTTGATAAAACACACCTTCCAAGTGCCGAATAAACCGTGGTCGCCTCCTGTGGTTATGAGCAGGGATTGCCGCAGGATTATTGCTATATGATGTTACTTGAGGACTTCCGTTGTCCTCTCTCGTTCGGGTAAGACCGTGTCCGTGGTTTAGTCTTCTAAGACTAGCTATCCCCTCTTATTCGCATTCTGCAGCTTCAGTCCACCGATATGGCCCTTTACACATATATCCATGCATATGTAGTGTAGTTTCACTTGCGAGTACTTTGGATGAGTACTCACCTGCCTTGTTCCCCCTTTCCCCTATCTCTACTGATTGTTGCAACCAGACGATGGAGCCTAGACCCGACGCCACCGCTTATGACGCAGCAGCCCGACGATTTACCAGAGGACCTAGGAGGATCCTCAGGAGGCCTCTCTTTCCGATCCGTATCCTAGTTTGTGCTAGCCATCTTATGGCACCTTGTTTAACTTATGTCTCAATTTGATATTGTTGCTTCCACTGACTGCCTATGATCGAGCACTTGTATTCGAGCCCTCGAGGCCCCTCGGCTTGTATTATGATGCTTGTATGACTTATTTTATTTGTAGAGTTGTGTTGTGATATCTTCCTCGTGAGTCTTGATCTTGATCGTACACCTTTGGCGTGCATGATTAGTGTAACGATTGAATCGAGGGCGCCACAGCCCAACCTAGGCAAAACATCGGTCCCTTGTCTCCGTTACCATCCGCCTAGACGCACGCTGGGACCCCTACCCGAGATCTCGCGGTTTTGACACCGACAAATACATGGCGACGCCATTGGAACCTCACGAGGTTCGCCTTTGCCTTGATCTTTCACCCTGCGAGCCATTGTGAGGCTGCCCCAGGAGGTCTTGGTCATCTCGCCGGAGGCTTGGCCCTCGCGAGGGTCTTGAGTGTTTGTAGTGAAGACGGGCCACCGGGTCATGAGTGGAGCTAACGCTGGGTGCAGGCAAGTCTGGGACTCCTGCCCTGTAACGCCGACAGAGGCCCTGCCCAAGGCGCTGGACTTGGCTTCGAGGCGGCGGGCAAGCAGGAGCGCCGGGCCCCAACAGCCCGCGCCTTGGTCGACACGGGCGTATTGATTGGACGGGGCACTCGCTTCCCCACGCTGCCTAAGAACCGCCTCGATCGACAAAAGGCGGGCGCGGCAACGCTTGTTCATTGCTGCCCTTCGCTTGCTCCAGCATCCTTTTGCTCCTTGCTTCCAAATCTCCGATCCGCTTCAATCCCTTCCGAAGCCACCAATGGCGCCGCAAGGTCAAGCCCGCTTCCGCCTTTGGTACGAGCCGCCTCGACGCGCCTAATGTCTCGAGAAGAACTCGCCGCCGCGCCGCGACGGGGAGAGAACGAGAAGGGGAAGACCGAGGTCGGGTCCTCGCCGAAGGAGGCCCGTGGGAGCACCTTTCTACCCCTTCTTCATGAGCGGCGCCATCGCTGGTCTGGTTCCCTTCCTCCGACTTTTTATGTTGTCCTCCGCCATTATAGGTTGCAAGCTCTCCATCTCCATCCCAATTCAATTATTCTAGTCGATTTCGCCTTACCGTGAGGCGATGTCCTGACGCCACTTCTTCTTCCTCCGATCAACGAGGGTCGATTCGGCGCCAACTTCATCACGGCCGGCAAGGACAACGCTATCTCAAGGTCGAAGAAGGCCGATGCTTCAGAGCAAGGTGTCATGATGGACGCCAAGTGCATCCACCCACGCTTGAGGTTGCTGGGAGATGCCCCACCCGACGAGGGGTGGTCTCATGAAGCTCACCGACGACCGGGCGAAGTCGGTGCCGAGAAGATGAACGCCACCAAGTCGGCAACGCAAAGGCGACAAAGCCGACGGGCCATGCCCCGAGGGAGTTCCCGATGCGGGTGGTCGCCAGCGCCACGCCTTTGTGCATGCTTGGGGTGAAGAAGACAAGTCACCGAGTCCGGAGCCTTGTTTGACGAGGAGTGGCTGTAGCTTCCCCCCGGTCGGGGACGCACCAAGAGATCCACCGAGCACCATCGTTTCTTTGTTCCCACAAGGACGGCGGGTTGTGGCCGCCATGCCCACCTTCGACGAAGGCCTCGGTGTCCCTGCCACCCTTGTGGTCCCAAAGCACGGCCGATAACCCACAAGTATAGGGGATCAATTGTAGCCTCTTTCGAAAGTAAGAGTGTCGAACCCAATGAGGAGCTAATGGTAGAACAAATATTCCTCAAGTTCTATCGACCACCGAACAACTCTCTACGACGCTTGACGCTTGCTTTACCAAGAACAAGTATGAAACAAAAATACTTTGTAGTTGTTTTTGGATAGGTTTGCAAGAATATAAAGAGCGTAAATAAAAGCTATGGGTTGTTTAGTTAAAGAAGCAATAAAGTAAATATAGCGAGTGTGGAAAGTGGTGGTAGGAGTTGCAAAATTGTCCCTTAAGCAATTGACTACTTTACTAGACCGATACAAGTATTATGTGGGAGAGGCCACTGCTAGCATGTCATCCCTGACTTGGAATTCTATGCACTTATGATTGAACTATTAGCAAGCATCCGCAACTACTAACGCTCATTAAGGTAAAACCCAACCATAGCATTAAGATATATTGGTCCCCTTCAATCCCGCATGCATCAATTTCTATGCTAGGTTGAAGCTTCACACCCTTGCCTCCAATACATAGTCCTATCAACATACAACTAACCCTATGGTGTGATCCACGCGCCTCATATGATGGGCACCAAAGGACAGCAACATAACCACAAGCAAATTAAATCAATCATAGCAATTCATCAACCACCGATAGGACAACAAAAATCTACTCGTACATCATAGGATGGCAACACATCATTGGATAATAATATGAAGCATAAAGCACCATGTTCAAGTAGAGGGTACAGCGGTATGGAGAGTGGACCGCTGTAGATAGAGGGGGAAGGTGATGGAGATGTTGGTGAAGATGGCAGAGGTGTTGGTGTAGATCATGGTGATGATGATGATGGCCACGGCAGCTGCTCCGGCCACTCGAAGAGAAGGGAGAGGGGCCCTTCCTTCTTTTCTTCCTGACCTCCTCCCTAGATGGGAGAAGGGTTTCCTCCGTCCTTGGCCTCCATGGCATGGGAGGGCGAGAGCCCTCCGATATTGGATCTGTCTCTCCTGCTCTCTGCTTCGCTTTGGGATTCGCCTGCACCGCTTTTATATCCTGAGATCCAGAATCTCGATGGATTGAAACCTTCGCCAGATATTTTTCCAAAATTAGCTTTCTTATGGCAAAAGTAGAGCATCAATCTTTACGGGTCCCATGGGGGCGCCTCGGAGAGGGCGTGGCCCCACCTCGTGGCCACCTCGGCACCGCCTCGCTGATTTTACTTCCCAAAATCACAAATATTCCAAAATATCTCCGTCTGCTTTTATCCTGTTGGACTCGTTGATATGGGGTTTCGCAAAACATAAAACATGCAATGCATAAGAACTGACACTAGGCATTGGATCAATATGTTAGTCCCAAAAATAGTATAAAAGTTGCCAAAAAGTATATGAAAGTTGAATAATATTGGCATGGAACAATAAAAATTATAGATACGATGGAGACGATCAAGATCCCCAAGCTTAATTCCTGCTCGCCTCTAGTAGGTAAATGATAAAAAGATAATTTTGATGTGGAATGCTACCTAGCATAATCTTGATCATATGTCTAATCATGGCATGAATATTAAGACACGAGTGATTCAAGGCAATAGTCTATCCTTTGACATAAAAACAATAATACTTCAAGCATACCAACCAAGCAATTATGTCTTATTGAAATAACATAGCCAAAGAAAGCTCATCCCTACAAAATCATATAGTCCTGCTATGCTCCATCTTCACCACACAAAATATTCACGTCATGCACAACCCCGATGACAAGCCAAGCAATTGTTTCATAATTTTGACATTTCTCAAACCTTTTCAACTTTCACGCAATACATGAGCATGAGCCATGGACATAGCACTATAGGTGGAATAGAATATGATGATGGGGGTTATGTGGATAAGACAAAAAAGGAGAAAGTCTCACATCAACGCTGACTAATCAATGGGCTATGGAGATGCCCATCAATTTATGTCAATGTGAGGAGTAGGGATTGCCATCGAACGGATGCACTAGAGCTATAAGTGTATGAAAGCTCAAACTGAAACTAAGTGGTGTGCATCCAACTTGCTTGCTCATGAAGACCTAGGGCATTTGAGGAAGCCCATCGTTGGAATATACAAGCCAAGTTCTATAATGAAAATTCCCACTAGTATATGAAAGAGATAACCTTAAGATACTCTCTATATGAAGAACATGGTGCTACTTTGAAGCACAAGTGTGGTAAAAGGATAGTAACATTGTCCCTTCTCTTTTTCTCTCCTTTTTTTGTAGGCTTTTTGGCCTTTCTCTTTTTTTTGGGGGCTTTTGGCCACTTTTATTTTGATAACCTCACATGGGACAATGTTCTAATAATTATGATCATCACACTTTTATTTACTTACAACTCAATATTACAACTCGATATCTAGAACAAAGATATGACTCTATATGAATGTCCTCGCGTGTACTCGATGACATCAAAAAGGACAAGCCATGAAAACATCATGCTAGCTATCTTACGATCATAACAAAGCAATATGACAATAAATGCTCAAGTCATGTATATGATGATGATGGAAGTTGCATGGCAATATATCTCGAATGGCTATGGAAATGCCATGATAGGTAGGTATGGTGGCTGTTTTGAGGAAGATATAATGAGGTTTATGTGTAGACGTATCATATCACGGGTTTGATGCACCGCTAAGTTTGCACCAACTCTCGAGGTGAGAAAGGGCAATGCACTGCATCAAGAGGCTAGCAATGATGGAAGGGTGAGAGGCGATAATCCATGGACTCAACATTAGTCATAAAGAACTCACATACTTATTGCAAAAGTCTATTAGATATCGAAACAAGTACTACGCTACTGCTCCTAGGCGGATAGATTGGTAGGAAAAGACCATCGCCGCCCCGACCGCCACTCATAAGGAAGACAATCAATAAACACCTCATGCTCCAACTTCGTTACATAACGGTTCACCATACTGGCATGCTACGGGACTTGCAAACCTCAACACAAGTATTTCTAAATTTCACAATTACTCAACTAGAACTCTAATATCACCACCTTTATATCGCAAAACTATTGCAAGGAATCAAACATATCATATTCAAGTGATCTACAAGTATTATGTAGGTTTTATGACTAACCATGTGAATGACCGCCTCCATCTCTCTAAATAGATATAAGTGAAGCAAGAGAGTTTAATTCTTTCTACAAAAGATATGCCCACCTCTAACAAATATAAGTGAAGCAAAAGAAAATTCTACAAATGGCGGTTGTCTAAGTGAAGAGAAACAGCAATCCAAACTTCAAATGATATAAGTGAAGCACATGAAGCATTCTATAAAGCCATACTCAAAAGATATAAGTGAAGTGCAAGAGAGCATTCTATAAATCAACCAAGGACCATCTCATACCAGCATGGTGCATAAAATAAAATGAAAACTAAATGCAAAAGACGCCCAAGATTTGCACATATCGATGAATGAAACGAATCCGAAAACATACCGATACTTTGTTGAAGAAAGAGGGATGCCTTCCGAGGCATCCCCAAGCTTAGACCCTTGAGTCTCCTTGAATATTTACTTGGGGTGCCTCGGCATCCCCAAGCTTGAGCTCTTTCCTCTCTTCCTTCTTCCCAATCAAACCTCTCGATCATCGAACACTTCATCCACACAAAACTTCAAAAAACCTGAAGTCCTTAGTATAATAAAGCAAATCACTACTCTAAGTACTGTTGCAAACCAATTCATATTTTGTTTTTCATTTATCTACTGTAATATACTTTTCCATGGCTTAATCCATGATATAAATTGATAGTTTCATAAAACAAGCAAACTATGCATCAAAACAGAATCTGTCAAAAACAGAACAGTCTGTAATAATTGAACATTCACCATATTCGAATTTAAAAATTCTTCCAAATTAGAAAAATAAAATTTGTATAGAAAGACAGTGCAAAAAAGAATCAGAACCATTTGACTTCCAGTAAAAATTAAAATCCCTACAGCCAAAGTTTCTGTCCGACGACAAACCAAAAAGCATTTAAACATCCTAAAGGCAAACCTTAATTATTTTTTATAATACAATGGAATTGTACAAGGATAATTTTTTGTTGAAAAGTTTCTGTAATCAAGATTCACAAAGTTGCCGTGAGCATGAACAAAGTTCAAGGAGCCTCCCACTTCAACAATGCTTGTCTTTCTCACTTTCTTTTTTTTGAAAAGTTTTGGTTCCCTTTATTTTTGTTGTTTTAAACTATATGAAAGCACCAATAGAAATAAATGACTCTCTAAAACTCCGGTTTTCCCCGGCAGCGCTTTCTTTAAAGCCATTAAGCTAGGATATAGTGCTCAAGTAGTGAATCCACCGATCCCAAGGTATATCAAAGCCAATTTTAATTAGCAATGATTTGTAATTTAGTAATGAGCACAAAGTAACATATATCATAACAAAAATTAACTTTCTTCCTATGCATCGCATGTCATAAAAGAACAATTCATGCCACAAAGTAAAGGCCAATGCATAGTATAAACAGCTTGCAATTTTATCGTTGGAAACATAGAGAGGTGGAGATATAGTTCCTCTCTAATAATTGCAAGAGGAGCAAGCACATGCATATTATACTATCAAAATATCATTGCAACGGTAAAGGCAACCCATCAATATAATCCTTAATAAAAAATTCTGATATAGTGTAGTTGGGAGAATTCAAAAGATAATAGGACTATCATGGGTGCAATAGCAACAATTTCATGTTTAACAAAGGAACTATAGCAAGTTCATCTCCATAAGATAATTATATTGGCATCTTGGCCACAAGCATAGCAAGCATCATCAAAAAGGATATTTCAAAAGAATCAACGGGATCATAGCAATTATCATAGCATTCATCCTTCTAAGATGAAGGAAATTAAACAATGTATGAGTTGAAGAGTTACTCATTAGGGTATGGGTGATCAATCCGCCTCCTTTTGTTCTTCGCCTCCTCCTCATCTTTTTCATCCAA
>JAHIAM010010711.1:0-11356 GCA_021605205.1 Aegilops longissima | reverse complement strand
TAATATACCTCTCTTCTTCGGAGGTTTAGCTGGTGGTTCAGGAAGAGTCCAATCATCATAATTTTTCAATATGTTATTCAATAATTTTCAGCTTGAGCAATAGTTCGCTCCTCGCAAACACAACCAACACAACTATATCGAAGTCCCTAGAAGCATCGGTTAGTCCATTAAAGAAGATATGAAGTATTTCATTTTTCTTAAGAGGATGATCAGGCAAAGCATTAAGTTAACTATTACCTAAAGCTTGGACAAAGTTAACTTCTTTAGTTTGAACAAAGTTAACTATTACCTATAAGGCAGCTTGTTTCTTATGAGCAGGAAAATATTTTTAGAGAAGTAATAAATCATATCCTGGGACCGTGCACACAACCAGGAGTAAGAGTATTGTACCAAGCTTTAGCATCACCCTTTAATGAGAAAGGAAATAATTTGAGAATAAAGTAATAGCGAAGTTTTCTCATCGTGAGTAAAAAGGGTGGCTATATCATTCAACTTAGTAAGATGTGCCACAATAGCTTCATTTTCATAACCATGGAAAGGATCAGATTCAACCAAAGTAATTAACTCTGGTCGACAGAGAATTCATAATCCTTATCAGCAATAAAGATAGGTGAGGTAGCAAACTTAGGATCACATTTCATTCTAGCATCCAAAGATTTTCTTTATACTTGCATAGTAATTCCTCTAGATCATCTCTATCCTTACAAGCAAGAATATCTCTAATTGTCTCCTCATTCATAACATAACCTTCCGTACCTTAGGCAATTTATATCTAGGAAGGCTAGTTCTAACAGTGTTTCAGAGTTTCAGTCAAGCTCATCATAAGATTCAACAACATCATGTTGTATTACTCTCTAGCATTGTGTGCATCAAGAAAATCACCAAGTGGCACATCATCATTATCAAGCAAGGTACTAGCATCATCATAAGCATCATTCATAGCGTATAGCATCATCAATAACATAACGACTTACTAGAATTGAGAGCATCTGGTGGTGTGCAAGTTTACTCATAATGAAGGTGAATCTAAAGCGAACTGGATGGCAGTTCCTTACCTCCTCGTCTTTGAGGGATAAATTTTGTCTTCGGATCCATCAGATTCTTCATAGTGATAATATGCTAATGCTTCCAAGTGACTCAACAAATATAGCTATGCTCCCGGCAACAGCCTAGAAAAAGGTCTTGATAACCCACAAGTATAGGGGATCGCAACAATTTTCGAGGGTAGAGTATTCAACCCAAATTTATAGATTCGGCACAAGGGGAGCCAAAGAATATTTGAAGGTATTAGGAGCTGAGTTATCAATTCAACCACACCTGGAGATTAATTATCTGCAGCAAGTAATCTGAGTACAATAATATGCTAGTTTTGATAGTAGTGGCAAGCAAAGAACGGTAACAGAGAATAAGGATAGCAGTAATTTTGTAGCAAGTGTACACAGTGATGATAGCAATAGTAACTTAGCAGAAAAACAATATAAGATAAATTGTAGGCATTGGATCGGTGACTTGTTGGATGATATTCATCATGAGACGCTTATAACCTAGGGTGATACGGCACCAGCTCGAGTTCATCGATATAATGTAGGCATGTATTCTGTAAATAGTCATAATGTGCTTTATTAAAAGAACTTGCATGACATCTTTTGTCCTACCCTCCAAAGGGTAGTAGGGTCCATATTGGAAACTAAGGATATTAAGGCCTATTTTTAATAGAGAACCGAACAAAGCATTAACACATAGTGAATACATGAACTCCTCAAACTACGGTCATCAACGAGATTGGGGCCCTATTGTTGTCACTCTAGGGTTGTCGGATCATAACCGTAGTAGGTGACTATAACTTGCAAGATTGTATCTAAAACATGGATATAATGATAAGTTTATAAACAGTTCAGATTTGAGTTCATGGCACCCGGGCCCAAAGTGACAAGCATTAAGCATAGCAAAGTCATAGCAACATCAATCTAAGAACATAGTGGATACTAGAGATCATGCCCTAACAAAACTAACTCGATTACATGATGAATCTCATCCAACTCCTCACCGACCAGCGAGCCCACGAAGGAATTACTCACTCCCGTGTGGAGCATCATGGAATTGGCGATGGAGATGGGTTGGTTATGACGAAGAACTAAGATCCTCTTCGAGCCCCAAACGGACTACACATCTGCCTCCCGAGGAAGAACAGGGCTTGAGGCGGCTCCGCCCGTGGATCGCGATAATTTTTTCTCCCTAATTTTTCTCTCTGAAAATAGGAATTTATAGTGTCGTGGCTGAGGTCTCCAGGGCCACCAGTGTGGGTACAACCCACTGGGCGCCGCTTAAGAGAGGGGGCGCATCGGGGTTGTGCCCACCAAGGCCCCTCTCCAGAGGTCTTGGCTCCAGGAATTCTATTTATTATATAAAAGTTCTTGTAAGTTTCGCTCCATTCCGAGAACTTTTATTTCTGCACAAAAACAACACCATGGTATTTCTCGCTGAAATCAGCGCCACCGGGGTTAGTTTCATTCAAATCATGCAAATTAGAGTCCAAAACAAGAGGAAAAGCGTGAGAAAAGTAGATACGTTGGAGACATGATCACCTCCTACGCGGTGGTCAAGGCTCGAGGAGCCGCTGAACGTGTTCGCAAGCAGCGCCGTTCAGTCGCTTCCAGGTGGTTCAGGTCATCTATCGCCACCGGCAGCTGTGAGGTTCTCCATGGGCGTGGCATAGACCGGGCGGTCGCGCCTCAACATGCTTGGCTGGCGGTCGCGCCACGCTGTTTCCACCGTGTCCAGACGGTTAGGTTCGCCAGCAGCCGATGTCAGCCGACGGCGGACGGTCGATCTCGCCCTAGTAGGCTTTAGTGAAGCACCTCATGGCTTCAACTTGTCGGCACTTTGAGGAGCGAAATGCGGCATGCTTCCAAATGTTTCGCCATTGGCGCCCGCATGGATGGGCACAGACATGTTCTTCCGCATTAAGCGCTTCGCAGGGTCCCGGCCGCCCCACCGTAGGCTTCGCTGTGGATGTTAACAAGCACCACCGTGATGGTGCTACCGCCACCGTCTGCGCCAAGGGAGAGGGTCGTCAAGATCGCCACGCGCTCGGGAAGGCGCTAACGGCGCAGCGCTCGCTTCGATGACCATGTCGACGGGCGGATCGGTGGAACCGACGGACTCTGTGATGGAGGCGGCTCACCGTGGTGCCGAGCTTGCCGAGGAGGTCGACGAGGCAGCTTCGGAGCAGGCTGCACCCACGCCGGACACAGTGTTCGCCGGTGAGGCAGATCCCGCCGATGAGATCAACGAGGTAGCTCGCTACTGGCGACTTCCATGCCATGCAGCCGCCGCCGCAAACACCATCGGGCGTGCGGGGTGGCTCGCGCCACCAGAAGGAAAAGGGTTCCCGCTAGTAACATGTTTCCGGATGATGGTGCACCTTGCCCCATGGTGGGCGCCAAATGTCGGGGATATCGCGACATATGCTGTGGGGTGGCTTATCATGGATGGGGACAAGAGTACGTCGCAGGCTCTAGAAGCGGGAGTGAGCGAGACCAAGATATCGCCGCAAATCTTACCCAGATTTGGGGCTCTCCTAGGAGATAACACCCCTAGTCCCGCTCTCGTGGGTCTCCGCATGATCACTATCTCAACAAGGTAGCTACAAGCTTGCTCTCGAGGCTGTTTGGTTAGAGGAGGAAGAAGAACAAAGCTAGCTCTACTTCACTCTCTATGTGGGTGTGTAGAAACTAAGGTGCTGAACCCTTTGCATGGGGTGACCTAGGGTTTATATAGGCCTACCCTGTGGGTACGATGGTAATCCCACGGATGTAGGGCCCGTCCGCTGTTGTCTTTGGTCGCCAGCCTGGCCGGCGCTGTGGGGCTCGCTGTTCGTGGGTCCCTGACTGCCATGATCTTGGTCGAGGGGCCCGCCACCGCTGCCATGCTGATCGCTTATATCGCAGCTCTCACCTCGATGACGGGCTTTGTTGGGGAACGTGGCTATAGTGCCGCGTCTGGCGGTCGCCACCGTAGCCACACCCCGCCTTCTCTCGGGTTAATGGTGCATGCTCAATGAAGGGGAGGGTCATTGCTAAGAGTCGGCCCACCCCCACGTCCGCCGCTCTGTGGTCTACCGCCTTTTGTTAGCTCACGGACAGGTAGGCCCTGCCACCAGTGGCTGTATTCAACCGCCCGTCGTGGAGCATGGCCCTCGCGTGGATGATGTCATGGGCTGCATGGCCACTGCACACGCCGGCGAAGGGTGTTCGCTGGTACACCGCACTATATCCACGCCCAGCCCTGGATTCGGGGTGGCAGGTTGCACCGTACTCCACGCCTGCCTCGTCGCTGTAACGAGGTGCTAACTTCGAGGGGACAAGGGGCGCTTGCTAGAGTCGGCCTCCTCATGGCCGCCCCGGGTCCGCCGCTTTCTAGCAGTCGTCCGCTGTGGACCAGCTGCCCAGAAGGCTGTCGTGTCCTTGGAGGTGTGAGGGTGCAGCTAGCCCTATGTCTTGAAATACCTTTGGGGGCTGATGAGGCTACCCATTGTCATTTACTCTCGACAACACCAGCACTTTTAGCGCTACCAACCTAACATTGGTTTAGCAGATGCTAAAAATGCGCTACCAATAAAACACCGTGCAAATTGTGGAACACGAGCAATCCGCATCCTAAATTTGCAGCTTCCGGTAGCGCTTTTAGCGAGTGCCCAATCATTTTTTACGCATGCATTATTTTATCGCTTCGCTAAAGCTCTCCTGCGCTAAAAACCAAATTTTAGCATGCGGAGCAGTTTTGCGCGTGTTGGAGATGCTCTTAGGTTTCAGAGGCACGCATGAGCCGGTTCGTTGTTGGCCGCCACGTAGACCTGGCGCCAGCGATAGGGCGCCTGGATGCTGCAGACAACGCCACGATTTATTAAAGTGAGTCATTGACTACAGGACGCACGCGAGCGATGTCCGCATTAACGGCCGGCCGTCTAGAGCTCGTAATTGGCTTAACTTTCAAATCTTGAATTCGTATATACGCGCATCCATGGATTACAAAAAGCTCATGATTATGGATTTGTGGTAGCGCATGTGTCTAATTTTCTTGCTTTTCCTAATTTCTTTTACAAATTGAAACCGCAATGTTAGTCAATTATGTATAAACTTGTAGCAAATAGGAAAATCACTATGTGCAAAAGCGTAGCATTTTCTAGGTTTTTTAACACAACATGCACGCAACCCTACCCCTATGAGCACCTCCGAAAGACTGAGCCAGCATGTCATCTTGAAATTTACGAAGTCACCGTAGGCACCTCGACGATAAAAGCGAGCACCAGGACTTGAACCCTGGTGGGTTGGGGATACCACAGTCCCTCTAACCATCCAACCACAGGTTGGTTCGCAGCATTTTCTAAGATTATAACTTCTAATTGGGGTATATTTCATCTATCTATACAAGTCTGAATGTCACATTTGTAATTTATTATTTGTCAAATACAGATAATATGGACAAGATTTTGATTCTGGGGAATTGAGGTATCTTGATAAGTATCTACGCCTCTATATTGTTGATGTGCGCACAGATGATAGTTTTTCCAACATAGCACAACAATCACTGAGCTTTAAAAAAATGGTCTAGACATGGAGGCACATTGTGTATCCTTCATTTTATCGGTTGTTGAAACTAGTAATTGTCTTGCCTATTGCCACTGGTAGAGTTGAAAGATGCTTTTCAGCTATGAAACTGGTCAAACTTGCTTGCACACTTGCCTCAATGATGTTAGTTTGAGTGATGATCTTATTAATTATGTGGAGAAAGAATAAATGAAAAAGGTCACTAATGCTCAAGTGGTTGAGTATTTCATGGTTTGAGGAACAGAACGCATTAAAGGCAACTTTCAATATTTAGCCATTTAAGTACTTTCTTCCGCAATTTTAGTATACTCTACTTGTATGTTTAATTCTATTTGTATCTTGTAGGTTATTGAACCTTATAATTGGATGATGTATTTTGGGATTTAGAAATGCAATGTGGTCTTTTTCAAGTAATTTTGACCCTCGCTTTATTATTATAGTAAGCATTTTGATGGCTACATTTTGTTTTTACAAACCGCCTTCTTGTTATAGCCAATAATGTGTGCTAGAAGTTATGAAACACACCATTATTTAAACACACATGTTGTTTAATTTTTTTAAGCTTTGTTAAAGTGGTGCATCGGTAAACATTTCCTGCTCCCCGCTTCACGCCGCAGGCTTAGCACCTGTACATGGTGGAACATTGGGAGGGCCTTATGTATCAATATTCAAAAAACATGCAAAGTCAACCGTGCTTTACATTTTGGGAAGGAGGGAGTACTATCTAGTCTTCAATAAAATGTCTTTTGTTCACTGGGCACGCTTCAAATGCTTCTTTGATATTTATGTAAATTAACATGAAATCTTGTTCTGTGATATGCTTTCAATTAATGAGGTGTTCAATTCTTAATTAACCAACTATAATGTGCAAATTTAATTATGTCGAACCGATATGAATATCATGTGTACAAAAAAAGTTTAACCCTGACAACAAAATACTAAACCTACATAAATACATCCATATAAGCATATTATTGAACTTAAAATTGCAGCACAACTTTGCTAAGAATGCATCGGTTTTAAGGTTAATATTTTGCAATTAGACAATGTGCACTTCACTGTTAAAAGGTAAGGTATTAGTCAGTCATCAAATATGATGAAGCAAAGATGGCCATTTGTTCTTTCCTCGTCCCCATGAAAAGGCCTGGGTGATTAGGTTTTCCTTCTCCGCTTGGCGGTGTCACCGGTCCGTCCCCGCCCAGATGGCTTTTGGGCCGTGAAAGTGCGGGATACCCCCTCTCCCAAATGCGCGGAGGGACCCCATTCTCGTTTTGTTAGGTTTGACGCTTGGTAGCGGTTGTATTATTTTAGCGGCTGTGGGGGAACAGTATTTAAAAAAATTCACGACCACGCAAGATCTATCTAGGAGATGCATAGCAACGAAGCGAGTGTGTCCACGCATCAGAGACCAAAAGCGGCGCTATAAAGCGGTTCATGTAGTCAAACCTCTTCGATCCAACCGATCAAGCATCAATGCATGGCACCTCCGTGATCTGCACACGCTCAGCTTTGACGCCCCTAACTCTAGATCCAGCTGAGGCCGAGGGAGAGTTTCACAAGATGATGATGGCAGTGATGGTGATGATGAAGTTACTGACGCAGGCTTCGCCTAAGCACTACGAATAATATGACTGAGGTGGAAATCTGGAGAGGGGCACCGCACACCTGCTAAGAAATTAACTCAGGTGTTCATGGGGTGCCCCTCCCGTGATATAAAGGAGTGGAGGAGGGGCCGCCGGCCTCATGGGCGCTGGCCCCAAGGAATCTACTCCTACTAGAGTAGGTTCCCCTTACCTAGTCCAACTAGGAGGGAAGGAAAGGAAGAGGAGAGAAGGAAAGGGGGCCACCCTCCCCAATTGATTGGGCTTGGGGGCGCCTCCACTTGGACGCCTCCTCTCTTCCACTATGGCCCATGAAGGCCCACTAACCCCGGGGTTCCGGAACCCCTTGCATCCGGAAAATGCCCTAACCTATCCAAACCTTTTCTATGTCCAAACATAACCTTCCAATATATCAATCTTCATGGCTCTACCATTTCGAGACTCTCGTCATGTCCTTGATCACATCCGGGACTTAACAACCTTCGTACATCAAATCACTTAACTCATAATACATAATCGCCATCGAACGTTAAGCGCATGGACCTTACGGGTTCGAGAACTATGTAGACATGACCAAGACTCATCTCCGGTCAATAACCAATAGCGGAACCTGGATGCTCATATTGGTTCCTTGCATATTCTACGAAGATCTTTATCTTGTCAAATCGCACAACAACATACGTTGTTCCCTTGTCATCGGTATACAATATTTGCCCGAGATTCGATCGTCGTATCATCATACCTAGTTCAATCTCGCATTGGCAAGTCTCTTTACTCGCTCCGGTAATGCATCATCCTACAACTAACTCATTAGTCACATTGCTTGCAAGGCTTATAGTGATGTGCATTACCGAGAGGGCTCAGATATACCTCTCCGACAATCGGAGTGACAAATCCTAATCTCGATCTATGCCAACTCAACAAAACACCATCGGAGACACCCAGCAGAGCATCTTTATAATCACCCATTTACATTGTGACATTTGATAGCACACTAAGTGTTCCTCCTGGTATTTGGAAGTTGCATAATCTCATAGTCATAGGAACATGTATAAGTCATGAAGAAAGCAATAGCAACAAACTAAACGATCATAAAGCTGTTAACGGATGGTCTTGTCAATCACATCATTCTCTAATGATGTGATCCCGCTCATCCAATGAAAACTCATTGTCTATGGCTAGGAAACTTAACCATCTTTGATTAATTAACTAGTCAAGCTAGAGGCATACTAGTGACACTCTATTTGTCTATGTATTCACACATGTACTAAGTTTCGTCAATACAATTCTAGGATGAATAATAAAGATTTATCATGATATAAGGAAATATAAATAACAAC
Organism: Aegilops longissima; assembly: GCA_021605205.1. Taxonomy (NCBI): domain Eukaryota; kingdom Viridiplantae; phylum Streptophyta; class Magnoliopsida; order Poales; family Poaceae; genus Aegilops; species Aegilops longissima. The sequence continues at coordinate 2,806 of JAHIAM010010711.1, read as the reverse complement.
TTTATTATTGCCTCTAGGGCATATTTCCTTGAGTCTCCCACTTTGCACTTGAGTCAATAGTCTAGATTACATAGTAATGATTCTAACACCCACGGTGTCCCTGTGCTAATCATGTTTTGCTCGTGAGAGAGGCTTAGTTAACGTCTTGCAAGATTCAGATCCCGATGTATTTTGCAAATCTCTATGTCTCCTCCTTGAATTGATCATGGATGGAATTGAAGCATCTCGTGATGTATTTGGTTCTCTTGTGAAATCTGGATCTTTGCCAAGGCAATTGGTGCACCAGATTGTCACAAATGATTTTCATTGGACCCGATGCACTAGTGATAACCCACAAGTATAGGGGATCAATTGTAGCCTCTTTCGATAAGCAAGAGTGTCGGACCCAACGAGGAGCTAAAGGTAGAACAATATGCCCTCAAGTTGTATCAACCACCGATAACCGTATTTACTTAACGCTTGCTTTACCTAAAACAAGTATGAAACTAGAAGTATTTTGTAGGTGTAAGGGATAGGTTTGCAAGAATATAAAGAGCATAAATAAAAACTAGGGCTGTTTAGGTAAAGAAGCAATAAATTTAGTAGCGAGTGTGGAAAAGTGGTGGTAGGAGTTGTGAAATTGCCCTAAGCAATTGACTACTTTACTAGACCGATAGCAAGTTTTATGGGAGAGGCCATCGCTAGCATGTCATCCCGACTTGGAATTCTATGCACTTATGGTTGGAACTATTAGCAAGCATCAAGAATTACTAACGCTCATTAAGGTAAAACCCAACCATAGCATTAAGATATATTGGTCCCCTTCAATCCCTGTCAGATGCATCAATTTCTATGCTAGGTTGAAGCTTGTGTCACTCTTTGCCTCCAATACATAGTCCTATCAACATACAACTAACCCTATGGTGTGATCCACGGCGCATACCATATGATGGGCACCAGAGGACAGCAACATAACCACAAGCAAATTAAACCGATCATAGCAATTCACCAATTACCGATAGGACAACTAAAATCTACTCGTACATCATAGGATGGCAACAGATCATTGGATAATAATATGAAGCATAAAGCGCTTTGTTCAAGTTGAGGGTATAGCAGTGTGTGAAGAGAGGACCGCTGGAGATAGATGGGGGAGGTGATGAAGATGTTGGTGAAGATGACGGAGGTGTTGGTGTAGATTTGCGGTGACGATGATGGCCCCGGTATGCGCCCGCCGCCACCGGGAGAGAGGGGAGAGAGCCTCTATTCTTCTTCTTCTACTTGACCTTCTCCTAGATGGGAGAAGGGTTTCCTCTGGTCCATGGTTTGATATGGAGGCGGAGGGCAGAGCCCTCCGAGATGGATGATCTGCTCTGTGCTCTCTCTATTTCCGTGTTCCCCGATTCTCGCCTTTCACTGCTTTCTTATATTCCTGAGATCCGTGAATTCGATTGGGTTGAAATTTGAACGCGATTTCTATCCAGATATTGGCTTTCTTTATGGCGAAAGAATGGCACCAACCGCTTATGGTGGCCACGAGGTCAGGGGCACGCCTGCCTCGCGGGCTCCCTCTGCATCGCTCGCTGATTCTTCTTCTTCCCAAAATTCACATATATTCCAAAAAAAATCTCCGCCGCTTTTTATCCCGCTTGGACTCGCTTGATATGGATTTTCCGTGAAACAAAAACATGCAAAAAATGGGAACTGGCACTAGGCAATCGGATCAATATGTTAGTCCCAAAATAGTATAAAAAGTTGCCAAAAGTATGTAAAATTGTAGAATATTGGCATGGAACATTCAAGAATTATAGATATGACGGAGACGTATCAGCATCCCCAAGCTTAATTCCTCCTCATCCTCGAGTAGGTAAATGATAAAAATAATTTTGATGTGGAATGCTACCTAGCATAATCTTGATCATGTAATCTAATCATGGCATGAATATTAAGACACGAAAGTGATTCAAAGCAATAGTCTATCATTTGACATTAAGACGATAATACTTGAAGCATACCAACCAAGAAATTATGTCTTCTCAAAATAACATTGCCAAAGAAAGCTCATCCCTACAAAATCATATAGTTTGTCTATGCTTCATCTTCGCCACACAAAATGCTCCCATCATCCACAACCCGGCGATGACAAGCCAAGCAATTGTTTCATACTTTAGTATTTTCAAACTTTTTCAACCTTCACGCAATATATGAGCGCGAGCCATGGACATAGAACTATAGGTGGAATAGAATATGATGATGGAGGTTGTGTGGAGAAGACAAAAGAAGGAGAAAGTCTCACATCGACGCTGCTAATCAATCGGCTATGGAGATGCCCATCAATTGTTGTCAATGCGAGGAGTGGGGATTGCCATGCAATGGATGCACTAAGAGCTATAAGTGTATGAAAGCTCAAAATAAAACTAAGTGGGTGAGCATCCAACTTTCTTGCTCATGAAGAACTAAGGCAGTTGAGGAAGCCCATCGCCTAATATACAAGCCAAGTTCTATAATGAAAATTCCAACTAGTATATGAAAGTGATAACTCAAGAGACTCTCTATATGAAGAACATGGTGCTACTCTGAAGCACAAGTGTGGTAAAAGGATAGTAACATTGCCCCTTCTCTCTTTTTCTCTCATTTTTTTTGTTTTTTTGTTTTTTTGGTGGGCTTCATTGGCCTTTTTATGGGCTTCTTTGGCCTCTCTTTTTTTAAGTCCGGAATCTCATCCCGACTTGTGGGGGGATCATAGTCTCCATCATCCTTTCCTCACTGGGGCAATGCTCTAATGATGATCATCACACTTTTATTTACTTCCAACTCAATATTACAA
>JAHIAM010010710.1:0-21753 GCA_021605205.1 Aegilops longissima | reverse complement strand
AAAATAAAACAAGGAAGTTAAAGGAAAGTATAACTCGAGCCCAACAGGTTCCTCATTATACCCCTAAATCAGGAATTCGGTTTCCAGATACCCATGGAGGAGGTAATTCGCGACAACCATAATGGCACCAAGAATGGGAACGGAATGGAGGAAGCAACGACAGAATCCGCACCAACCCGCTTCACACCATCCAAGGTAGACCTCGAGTCACATTACTTGCTTTAAGTGCCGCAAGATCGGGCATTATGCAAATGATCTGTCCGTAGCGCCGAATGGAAATGGCAATGGAAGCCTCGAAAGAAGCCCAACCCTTTCAACAGGGGACAAGTGAACCACATTGATGTGGAGGAGGTTGAAGATCGCCGATGCAAAATCGTAAGTTTTTGTTAAGTCATTTATCGCAGCTTGTTCTTTTGATACCGTGCATCGATTCATACATATCAAGGGATTTGTGGATAAGTACCTGTTACCAACCCAAGCCCTTAGGTCACCCATGCTAGTAACCTCACCCGAGAGCAGTACATGGCTAGTAAATGGTGTGATCGACCGCCACTAAGGATTGGACACTATGTTTTCCTCGCATCTAATAGTTCTGGAATCCCAAGGATTGGATGTGATATTAGGAATGGATTGGTTATCAAAGTATGGAGGAAACATAGATTGTACCACAAGGTCAATTTTGCTCACCACACCGTAAGGAAGAAGGATTATATGTATCACTAAGCACGAGCCGAGGAGAGCACAAGTTAATTGCTTAACAGAGTGGTGTGTGAAGAAGTACCAAGGAGAAGGATTACCTGATGTATTTCCTAAGAGTTGCCAGAATGCCGCCGGATAGAGACATTGAGTTTTTGATCGAGTGCTGTTGTGAACAGTGCCCGATATCGGGTTTAATCGCATGTGATGCCCGCAAAGGATTTGGCAGAAATTAAGAAGCGATTAAGGAACTATTGGATAAAGGTTTTATTCGCCCAAGTTCTTCACCTTGGGGATCACCCGCTTTGTTGGTGGAGAAGAAGGATGGATCGTTGAGAATGGTTGTTGATTATCGTGGATTGAATGAAGTAACAATCAAGAACAAGTACCCACTACCGATGATAAATGATCTGTTTGATCGCTTGCAAGGAGCCAAAGTGTTTTCCAAGATCGATTTATGCATCGTGGTACCATCGCTTGAAGATTCGGGAGCAAGACATACCCAAGACAGCATTTACTACAAGATATGGATCTGATGAGTATACCGTTATGTCATTTGATCGACTAACGACCAGCCTATTTCATGAACCCGATGAACAAAGTGTTTATGGAGTTTTTGGACAAAGTTCGCCGTGGTGTTCATTGATGACATTTTGATTTTCTCAAGAATGAAGAGGAACACAAGGAACATTTGAGATTGGTTTTGAGAAACCGAGGAACACCAGCCAGTATGCCAAGTTCAGCAAATGTGAATTTTGGTTAAAGGAAGTTGGATTTCTGACATGTTATATCCGGAGAAGGAATAGCAAATGACCCCACAAAGGTTGAGACCAGAACTAAATGGGAAGCACCAACGACAGCTTGAGAGATTCGAGTTTCCTTGACTCGCAGGATACTATCAAGATTCATTGAGAATTTCTCAAGGATTGCAAAGCCTATGACTGAATTGTTGAAGAAGGAAAACAAATTCATATGGACCTGAGGACTGTGAGGCAAGTTTTCGTGAGTTGAAGAAAAGATTGGTTACCTCACCAGTTTTGATATTGCTGCATCAAACTAAGGATTATGAGGTGTATTGCAACGCTTCACGCCGAGGACTTGGAGCAAGTGTTATGCAGAAGGAAGAGTTGTTTCAGATGCTTCACGACAACTTAAGCCCCATGAGTTGAATTATGCCACTCATGATTTGGAGTTAGCAGTCACAGTGCATGCCTTTGAAGACATGGAGACATTTTCTCATTGGAAATCATTGTGAGGTATATACGGATCACAAGAGTTTGAAGTACATCTTCACCCGTATGGAATTGAATCTCACAAAGGAGATGGTTAGAGCTAATCAAGGATTATGATATGAGATTGCATTATCACCCTGGAAAGGCTAATGTCGAGGCAGACGCATTGAGCCGTAAGAGCCACGCCAAGCACCCTAATGATGGGAGTAATACCCAATGAGTTAGCCGAGGACCTTCGAGAGCTATGTTTGGAAATAGTTCCAGAGGCTATGTAGCAGCATTGAGATTCAATACACTCGATGGAGAAAATCGAGAAGCTCAAAAGGCGATAAGGAAGTTGCCTCTATAAAGGAGAGAAATGAGCAAAGGAAAAGCTAAAGGATTTCGTGAGGACGAGCACGACATACCCTATGGTTTGAAGACCGTGTTTATGTGCCCAATGACCCGTAGATCGTGAAGTTGATTTTACAAGAAGCCCATGATTCACCCTATTCGATTCACCCAGAAATACCAAGATGTATTTGGATTTGAAGAATATTTTCTCGTGGACCGAATGAAGAAGGATATTGCGGAGTATGTAGCAGTTTATGCATTTATCGAAAGTAAAGGCGGAACATCGTAAGCCAGCAGGATTGTTACAACCATTGCCGATAACCAATGGAAGTGGATAAACTAGGCATGGATTTCATCACAGTGTTTGCTAAAGACCCGCTCAGATATGACTCGATTTAATATAGTCGCATCGCTCAATTAAGGTAGCTCATTTCATTCCGTCTAAGACTACCTATAGCAGTGCTAAGTTGGCAAAGATATACATGACCAGAATTGTGTGTTTACACGGAATTCCAAGGAGCATTGTATCGCATGAGGAACCCAGCATTTCTTCAAATTTTGGAACCAGCTTGCACGAAACATTGGGAACCCGATTGAGTTAAGCATGTTTTCCACCCACGTAACCGATGGACAAACCGAGAGAGTCAATCAGATTTTGGAAGACATGTCGAGAGCTTGTGCACTAGATTATGGATCTAGTTGGGATGACAATTTGTCAGATGCAGAATTTTTCCTACACAACAGCTTACCAAACCAGCTTTAAAGATGGCACCTTTCGAGGCCTTGTATGGAAGAAGGTGCAGGACACCGTTGTCATGGGACGAACCGGAGATCGCAGCTTGTTTGGACCAGATTTGATTAAGGAGTCCTAACAAAAGTTGTTGATTCGAGATGTGCTCAAGGTAGCCCACCTGCATGTAAGAGCTATGCCGATTCAAAGCGCAGTTTATTGAGTATGAAGTTGGAGACAGTATATCTCAGAGTATCCCGCTCGCCGAGGAGTGAAGCGCTTTGGAGTTAAAGGAAAGTTAGCACCCTGCTTTGCTGGACCATATAAGATTTTGCAACGCATGGGAGAAGTTATGATAAGTTGGAATTGCCGGAAGGACTGTCAGAGTTCATGATGTATTCCATGTTTCACCAAGAAATGTCACCTGAGATAGCAGAGGTACCAAGAGAGACACAAGTACACGGAGGCAATTCAGTTGAAGGATGACTTGACATATGAGGAAAGACCGTTAAGATTCTCGATTATGCCAAACAGAGTTACCCGCAGCAAGGTTATCAAGTTTTGCAAAGTTCAAAGGAGCCACCACAAAGGAGGATGAAGCCACCGGGAAAGAGAGGAAGTTTTGCTTAAGGACCACCTCACCTATTTTCTAGTTAACCCGAATCTCGAGGGCGTAGATTCATCTTATGGGTAGGTTTGTAACATCCCAAATTTTCAATTTGGAATGTTATACATTAGGTCATCATGCATATCATATTTTCTCGCATTTTTCCGATCCTAGAAATTTCACGCGAACTCAAGGACCCTGAGAGAGTTGGAAGTTTCATAATTTTCATATTTGGGATCTCTCAAATTTTGAAAATAGGATCATTGGATTATTTAAATTATCTTCATAAAGTTTTTCCTATAAAAATATCTTGAGAGGGAATAATATGACTTTCCCAAACAAATAGGAAAAATGAAGATATTATAAATAAACCAAATTTGGTTTTGAGATTTATTTTGCTTAGGCAAAATGAGCATTTAAAAATATTTTTTGCAAGTATTTTGTTTTTAAAGTTCATTTTGTTCGATTCTATTTTTAGGAGTCTGAGAAAATTTGTTTTAATTAATTTGGAGTTCGCTTTGATATTTATTTTATTTGTTTTGTTTTAAAGTTTAAAAAAACGCTACTTCTGGATCGAGGGTCATGGCCTGACCAGCCAGTGCCTCCCCCCCACCCGCCCCCTCCCCACCTCCCTCTCCCTCCCGCCTGCTGCCTGGAGTCCTGCTGGACGGCACGCTGAGTCCGGCCTCGCCCGACTCCCTTGACCCTCCTCTTTCCACCCGGCCGCCTTTCACCCCTCATAAATACCCCGCCCCTCTCTCTTCCTCACACTACTCACTCCGACCCGAGCTGCCGCCTTAAACGCCGCCATTGCCGCTCGCCATTGAACGCTGCCGCTGTCTCACGACGCTGAACCTCACGCTTCGCCCCGACTCCGACCATGAGCCTCACGAGACTCGCTGACCTGCCAGAGTCAGTCGAGGTAGTCGCTTCCTACCAAGGCCGATCTTTCACCCCGTGAACTGGCCCGGTTTTAAAAAATAGATGTTCGTTTTTTTTTTAAAAAAACCTAGATTGGTTTTATTTTTCGGTTTTCTTATTTAACGGACGCTCACCGAACTGCTCGTTTCGTGTGGACGCTCGCTTGATTCGCTCTGCTAATCTAACGCTCACTTTTAACTCGCTCGTCGCTTTCTTTTTAATCGGAATTAATCCGCTATTTTTCTAATTTGATTTCAGATCTGATTTTCAAAACTGTTTTATTTCTCGCCGCTTATCGGAATCGTGATTCAAGCTACCGGAGTTTCAGAACTAAACCGCTGCTCCGATTCACCCTACTTTCACAGAGTTTTGCCACTGTGAAATTTTGACCTAATTTCAGATTGCTAAACCGAGACGCTCTCTCTCGAAGCTCTCGACTTTCGGAGTTTATTTTGATTCGATTCTTTTTCAACCAGTGGTTCTTAAGTTGAACTTTCTCGTTAGATCTTTTATTCGAGATTTCGCGCATTAGATGAATACTTATTGTATGCTTGTTGTTTGTCTCGCTAGATCATCCGTGAGTGCGCCGCTTGTTACTTCAATCTCTAGGACTCATGGATCATCGCGAAGGCAAGTAACACTTTGATCATACCTTCTACTACCTAGCTTTATGCATTAGATCTATTCCTCAACACTTGCATGATTAGGATCTAATTAAATTGTGGGTTTGGGAAGTAGATTGAGGTAGTACCTATTACTGCTTTTACTTATGAAACCTTGGGAGTTATTTACGCTTGCTTGTTCATGCCATGCTATGCTAGTAGACGTGGATTGGGTGAGTGAATATCCATGACAGATGTGAGATTGTTTAATTAATGGTTTATCTAAGGTGGCAACTCTAACACACATCCTGGGTGGATTGAGGCACTGGTTTCCATCAGACCTGCTGTTTTTTCTTCGGACCGCCACCTGTGCTCTAAGGGATCATAAGATTATTCAAACCGAAACTTCCGCGTGCAGCCACAAGCCAATTATGGGCTCTCGCGTAGTTGACTAAGTCGGCTGAACTCTTACGGTAGGCTAGCTGATGTAGGGGATGTAGGTTGGTACGGCTCTACCACATGTAAGGTGCTAGCGCTCGAAAGACTATGTCTCGGCCATCCGCTTTCAAACACCTATGTAGTGCGAGAATCAAGCGGAGGCGATCGAGTCTTGTGGGGAAAGTGCGCAAACCTCCGCAGAGTGTATAAACTAATCATGATTAGCCGTGGTCCCCGGTTATGGACGCATTTGAGTATCCTGTACTTGATTATCATGTGAATCTCAACATGTTACTTTTAAATAAAAGATATTGGGTTTTGATGAGTACTTTTAATTGGGATTGAGGATGTCGTCAACCATCTTCAATGTTTAACAACCACCATGATAGTTAAATAAAAATATTCCTTTGATGTAGGGAAAAATCAGCTTTATGCAACAAAAATCAGAGAGCCTTACCACCAGCCAAATATGCATGTAGTATAGGCTTATTCATTCATTGCTCTTTATGTGTTACATTGCCGCGATATTCCATGTGCTTTCAATTGCTTGGCTGCAACTTTTCACGCTATGCACTTTTCGCATTTATGAGTAAGGTGTTAGGTCGTGGTTCTATACTCATGATGCCGCTGGAGTTGATGGACTCGCTTATCTTCCAAGCCTTCCACTGTTATTATTAGATGGCCTTAAGCCATATTTGTATTCAGTTCCTTTGTGGACAACGATGTAATAAGTGTGTGATTGCTACTCGCTATAAATCCTTCAAGTAATTGTGGTGTCAAAACATTACGATCCAGGATGACATCGAGCACGAGCGCTAGATCCATTCGGTTCGGTCACTACAAAGATGGATGACTCTATAGATAACATTCCAAATTGAAAATTTGGGATGTTACATTCCCCACAAATCGGGATGAGACTCGAGACTTAAAAAGAAGAAAAAAAAAGAGGCCATAAAAAAAGGAGAAAAGGCCCAAATAAAAAATAAAAAATAAAAAAATGAGAGAAAAGAGAGAAGGGGCAATGCTACTATCCTTTTACTCACACTTGTGCTTCAAAGTAGCACCATGATCTTAATGATAGAGAGTCTCTCAATTTTTCACTTTCATATACTAGTGGGAATTTTCATTATAGAACTTGGCTTGTATATTCCAATGATGGGCTTCCTCAAAATGCCCAGCTTCTTCGAGTGAGCAAGTTGGATGCACACCCACTTAGTTTCTTTTGTTGAGCTTTCATATACTTATAGCTCTAGTGCATCCGCTGTATGGCAATCCCTACTCACTCACATTGATATCTATTGATGGGCATCTCCATAGCCCGTTGATACGCCTAGTTGATGTGAGACTATCTTCTTTTTGTCTTCTCCACAACCACCATTCTATTCCACCTATAGTGCTATATCCATGGCTCACGCCATGTATTGCGTGAAGATTGAAAAGGTTTTGAAAATGTTAAAGTAAGAAAAAATTGCTTGGCTTGTCATCGGAGTTGTGCATGATTTAAATATTTTGTGTGGTGAAGATAGAGCATAGCCGCATCTATATGATTTTGTAGGATGAACTTTCTTGGCCATGTTATTTTGAGAAGACATAATTGCTTAGTTAGTATTCTTGAAGTATTATTATTTTATGTTAATATGAACTTTTGTCTTGAATCTTTCGGATCTGAATATTCATATCACAATTAAGAAGAATTACATTGAAATTATGCCAAGTAGCACTCCGCATCAAAAATTCTTTTCTTTTATCATTTACCTACTCGAGGACGAAAGGTGAATTAAGCTTAGATGCTTGATATGCCTCCAACGTATCTATAATTTTTGATTGCTCCATGCTATATTATCTACTGCTTTGGGGAATATTGGGTTTATTATCCACTTTATATTATTTTTGGGACTAACTTATTAACCGGAGGCCCAAATTTTATTTGTCGCTTTATGCCTATTTCAATGTTTCGAGAAAAGGAATATCAAACGGAGCTCGAAAATCCGGAACTAAATCAACTAGAGAAGTTTGTCACATCCAGCTAGACCATGCATTAGGGTGTGCATCATGTTTAAATTCCATTTGAATTTGAAATGGGAAGGGAGAAACCCTGTAACACCCCCTCCTTAAAAGAACTAGGGTTTACTAAAATTTATTTCAATGAACTCGAAATGCCCTTCAAAATGTCCATCCTCTTTACTTTGGTTCGTAACCCATGTCAAAGAAGGTGTACCATTTTCTAGGTCATCTAAGGGTTCTAGGGTTAATCCACAAGTTTTGAACTTGAGCATTTTAAATTATATAAAATATTTTAAATGTTCAAAATTGCCAAACCCAAATGTTTCATGTTGGGAATATTCCAACAAGTGACTAGAGCATTTTGGTGATTTTTAAAATAGTCCTGGTATTTTTAAAACCCCCACAAAGTTGCAGTATATTAGAAAAGAGTAAAAAGGAAAAAAACTTACTCGACGCCTGTGTTCACCCCACCCGCCCAGCCCAGCAGTCAGCCAGCCTGGCCAATGAGTGCTTGCCTCGCCAGCAGTGCAGCTCGGTGCCCGCCGGGCGGAGCTGCAGGGCGCGCCACGCAGCTGCCGCCGCCTCGCTTCACCTCCTCACCGCCTCGACGGCCTCCACGCCGTCGCCTGACCCCTGTGACACGCCACTCGGCCTGCCTCCTCTCCTCGCTCTCTCCCCAACTCTGGCCGACGCCATCGCTGACGGGCCACCGCCAAGTCGTGGTTCCCACCGGCCCATGCTCCTCCCCACTATGTCCAGAGCTCCGCCAGACTCCACTACCCCTAGCTAGCCGAGTCCCGCCGCCGGCACCCCGAACCTACTCACCGACCTCGACCGAGCTCGGAAGCTGAGATCCCCCTCGCCGCCGCCACAGATCGCACCATCCTCGACCCCGACGAGGTTTCACGGATCGCTGTGAGCCTGGCTACCTCCCCATCCTCTCCATTCTCTTCCTCGCACCACAACGACCCAACCACGATCACCCGAACGCACCGCTGCTGAGCTCGCCACGACGAAGCTTCGCCACCCAACGGCCACGCCCACCGTGTCCATCGCGACCCACCGAGCTGCGTTGGGTCTAACACTACACTCCACGCCGCTTCACCTTGCCCCCTAGCAACAAGTCCGACGTCACCCGAGCCCCGGCCGCCGCCAAACTCACCGCCGCGCCAACTCCGCCACCCTTTACTTAACTAACTAATTACACCAATAGACGCGGTTCATCTCCAGCTCCACGTAGATGCCTTCCGCGCTCCATTTGTGGCCGGAAAGTGCAAAAGCACTTTGCCCGGCCACTGCCTCCTGCTCGGCCAAGTGCTAGACGCCGCGAAGTTGACCATCGACCACCGATCAGGCCCCTGACCGCCTGAGTCAATGACAGGGACCTCTTGCTAACTAATTAGGATTAGTTCTAATTCAGTTAATTAGTTAAACTAACTCGACATGCGGGTCCCACTGGTCAGCTTGACTCGATGACCCTGCTGACCTCGACACACGCTGACTCATGTCGACGATTAATTCAAATTCGATTTATTTTGATATAGTAAATTCCAGAATATAATTCAAATTTCAAATGCTTATAACTTTTATCTATAACCCCAAATGCAAAGATTTATATATGAAAATTATCAGAAAAATACACTCTATCCATTGGTACAGGTTTCATGCATGTTAAAACAAGTTAACTATGCTGAATAACCAGAATAAGATATTGCACCATTAGGACTAACTCAATGAGCTATCATTTGAATCCTTGATTCAAATGAGTTCATCCTCGCTCTTCCAACTTGCATTAGGCCAACACACATCCATATTGCCATGTCATAGCATGCATCATATTGTTGCATATTGTCTTGTGTGTTTATTTCGTGTGCTTTCATGATAGGTTCTGCCTTCAAGATAACCTCGACTACCCATCTCAAGGGCGTTTCACCCCAGCCCATCAGCAAGCAACTCATTGATCATTCCGATACAAACCCATGTTCTCGCTTCTGCCTCTTTACTGATTAAGACAACGCGATTCAAACTGTTGTGTGCTGCGGTAGTTGAACCCTTCCTTTGCATGACCTGTCATTGCCACAAGAATTAGATGAAACCCACTAGTATGTGTAGGAGTTGATTGAGCCATGTTTGTGATTCCTACCATGCTATGCTTGCTATGCTTAGAGTTGTGTCAGTGTCTGGCTCATCGGGATGATGAACCGGAGTGAAAGGTTGTGTTGGTTCGAGAGTGAAAGTGTTGAACACGATTTGGTAAAGGTATCGATGAGAGGCCATGTAGGAGTACATGGTGGGTTGTTTCATTGAAGCCGAACTTAAGAACTGAGATCTGTGTTTGTGATCCATGAAACAGCTATTACCACACATTGGGATCCTTAATTGACCCTCTCGCTTCTTAACCACCCCTGCTCATAGTCCGGGAGTTGCAAGTAGTTTCGTGTTTGTAGTATGTGGGGCCGCACGCAACGCTGACCTTAGGGGTGGGTTGTGTTATGGTAGGCACCGTGGTCTGTGTACCGAAAGTGCCCGCTTGGTATCTCGGGAACCCCGCACATCGCTCGGGCAGTATGGGAAACCTCGCCGACTCCTCGGATGGAACCCGAATAGGCGATAAACCTCGACTAGGGACTTGAGTGTTTAGGTAGGCTGTGGCCGACACCCACGCTGGGCTTCCGCTGAAGGTTGCCGAGTACACATGTCGGTAACGCACGATAAGTGGTGAGAGCGTAGAAGAAGTATACCTCTGCAGGTTAAATATGATCTATTCGAATAGCCGTGTCCACGGAGAAGGACTTCGGGTTACCTATATCACCATAGACAAGTAAATGGATACTACTAAAAGCCTCAAGATAAGTGTGAGTATCGGATGGTCTCTGGGATGACGAGAGAGGATCCACTGTGGAGTATTGTGATGGTGATTAGTGGACTCTGTACGACAAAATGCTTTACAAAGTGGTGTCACGAGGATAGCTTAGCCAAGAGTCAAAGCTGGCTTGTTGCAAATAACTCCACCTCCTTCCTTGAGAATGTGCATGTATGATAGGATTCTGGTAAGACTTGCTTGAGTACTTTTGTACTCATGTTTGCTTAATCAATATTTTTCAGAGGACTATACTACCCTCCGACGGATTCTATGTAGATGTTGACTTCGATTTAGTGAACTAGCCACCTGTGGCGATCTAAGACTTGTGAAGGGCCATTGTAGATAGAAAGGCTCCAACAAGCTTTCTTTCTTTCTAGAGTCCTGTACTGACTAGTTTGCTTCCGCATGTGCTTGTATGATTGTATGACTTGAGTGTTGGGTCATGTGACCCCTACCTGTATGACTATAGTTATGTATGGCTCCTGAGCCTCTTAAATAAAGTACTTGAGTTGTAGAGTTTTGTTGTGATGCCTTGTTGTATTTACTCATATCGGGCATATTATGTATGATTGAAATGCTTGGTATGAGGGATCCGACAAACTAGTTGTTTATCCTTGGCAGCCTCTCATATGGGGAAATGTAGTCTGCGGCTCGAGCGATAGTAGTCCGCTATAGCCCGTTCACCGAGTCCTCGCTAGCCCAAAGACTACCGCTTGGACACTTGATCCGGCCGGCATGTGATTCATTTCGTTCCTATGTCTCGTCCTTCGGGAAATGTCACGGTGATATTCGAGTCCCGCTTAGCTCACATACAGCCCGAATACCGAGTCCTCATAGCCCAAAGGCTACAGCCCGATTCATACGCTGATGACCGACATGCTCAAGTGATTCATGTATGCCTGTCCCTCATAGGTTAGTGCCGCTTTGGTTCACGACTAGCCATGTCGGCCCGGTTCTTTGTCATGTGGATGCTAGCGACACTATCATATACGTGAGCCAAAAGACGCAAACGGTCCCGGCCATGGTAAGGCGTACACCTGTGGAATACCGCAATGTGAGGCCGCAAAGTGATATGAGGTGTTACCAGCCTAGGTCGATGTGACTTGAATCGGGTCCCTGATAAGATTGGCATCGAGAGTGGCTGCCCGTGAGGTTCGCTAAGCCAAACTGGTCGAAGTTGAGTCTAGAAATGCTTTAGTTATATGTAGGGAATTGATTGTGGAGGGAACGTAGGCTCTTTTTACTTCTTTACCTTATGCCCTCCGATCCGAGTCATCCTCTTCTCATTCGACGGGTATAGGACTAGGCTCTCTCTCTCTATCGTGTTCACGTGTTACTAATCCGTAGTAACTTATAGGATTGTTGGTTACATCCTCGCCTAAGTGCTACTAAATTTTAGTATGCTATCATTTGAACCGTAACCTTGATATGATGTTGTTGAGTGGTTATGCAATCTGATTTTGTAATGTCTCAAATCTGATTTTGAGCATTTACAGATGTTATGCTGCCCGATTTTCCCTAGAAATTCTAATGCCTTTGCATTGTGGTTGTGCTTTCAGATGGCTACTCCTCTCGTAACCAAGTGGTTCGGCTCACCCGCTGTATTGATGTGTGCGGTCACACGGCCATGTTGGTTAGGTGATGATTGAGTCTGGTTATCGATGGTATCCTCGAATATACCGCCGAGGAGCAGTTTAGGGATTTCAATCAAAGCCAATACCTATGCACGGTCCGGATTTATCCATCTTATCCCGGAGCTAATGAGCCACTTCATCTGTTCTTATGGGCTCGAATCACTATTGGAATGTCCGTGCAAGATGCAGCCTATTCCATGATGACTATTATTCGAGCTGTAACCGCCTTGCTGCAACACCGACTTCGCTATATGCCAAGATCCCTCCCTGGGCGCATGGCTACCTTCGTGGTTTGTACATCGATGCATCCCATGAGGACTCACCTTCGCACTACTACCGAAGTTGCCGGAGGACAAGGACCGTGAGAACCGGCCTCATGATGGAGCTTTTAATGCCCGCTCGACCACTGGGCTACTCGACTAGGTTTGCACCCGCCTGCAAGCCGGATATATGGACATGAGAGACTTGTACCTGTATGGGCGTAGTCTGCCAGACTTTATGGAGTGGCGGAGGTTGAGGAGGCATCACCCTCCTCGTGGGCCTCTGCCTGCCACCGCTTGTTGGTCCACGGCCACATCCGAGTCCTTATGGTCCACAGCCCCACAGATTGTCTGCTTCCTGGACGATCATGTTCCACTTCCCGCTTGGGTGGTGACTTCTATGAGGACTACTATGGAGCTGCCTCGAGATAGTAGTAGTATTCCTAGTATGGTAATAGTTGTGTTTCCACCGCCTCCATGTGACTCGTGGAATACGACTTAGTGTGTATCGCTCCTAAGTGTAGAAAAATAATGTATAGGAGTTGGAATGCTTCCATGAGATGTAACGCCTTTCCTTATAGTTGTACTCCGCAGCTTGTACTAAACTATGAATGGTGTGTATGACCGCATATATATATATATGGCAGTTTTATATTACCATGTCATACGGATGAACATCTTTGCATTCCATGCTATCCATTACCTTCCGCACTTCCTTGTTAAATTCTGCCATCCTGGTTTAAACCTTTGCTTTGTCTCCCGTGATGGTCAACACTGCAATACTCCCCGCCGTTGCTCCAGAGCAGGAGAAGCCAGGCAGCCGTAAATGTGGATCTCCGCCGCAACCGCCATCTTTGGCCGAGGTGATGCTGGAAGCAGAACGCTAATAAGCGCTGAAACCAACCGCTTATTGGAGCGGATTGACAAAACACAAAGACGCCAGCCAAGAAACGATGTGGTTTCACTCAATGATTTCGCAAGCTTATATCCTAAAATTAAATATTCCGCCGAGCCTCTCGACGCAGATGATTGGTTCGCAAAGATCCACCACAAGCTGCTGCCCGCCAACGTGGCTGAGGCTGACAAGGTTACCTTTGCCGCCTATCATCCGAAGGCCCCGCTAGTCTCTCGTGGGAAAATTATGAGGCTATGCGTCCGTTGGACAAGTTACAACTTGGGATGAATTCAGCCTTCTCCGTGAGCACCATATTCTGTAAGGTCTTATGGACCGCAAACGTGAGGAATTCTGCGCTTTCACCCAAGGTAGGCTCACAGTGATGCCTACAAACCGTGAATTTGGGAGGTTAGCACGCTATGCTCCAAGAAGTTTCTACCGATGCCAAGAAGCAGTGCAAGGTTCCGCAAGGGACTTAGCCCTCGAGCTACGCCGAGATCTCCGCTCGCATGAGTGTACCTCTTTCCCCGGTTAGTCAATAAGGCTATCGTCACGAAACCGGGCAGACTGATTTTGAGGCTTCACGCAAACACATCCGTGATTCTGATCTTCATCCGCTCGATCCTGTAAGCCGCCGTTTGGGTTCCAAATATCGCTCTACCACCTGTGTTCACCCCGAGGCTATCCTTCGAGGCGCCCGCCCAACCAGCCGTGATTTTCCACCCAAGACTTATGGAGGTCCAACTGCTAGTGCTGCTCCACGCCCAAATGTGATAACTTGCTTCAAGTGTGGAGAGACGGGCCACTATATCCGAGAGTGTCCCTGTAACAACCCCAATCAAGCCGGAAGTCTGCTGGTCGCTGCAAGCCAAAGCAGGAAAGGTGCCCTATGCTAAACCAGCTTGCCACCGCCGTGGCCATGTCAACTATGTCTTCGCCAAGAAACCTATGAGGATCCCAACGCCGCCTCTCGGACGCGCTTGTTAATTGCCATCCGCAATCGCTCTTTTGATATCGAGCATCTCATTCATTTATTTCGAGAGCTATGCTCGATTGCACAACACCACATTCGCGGACATGCCTACCTCCATGGAAATTAAACTCCTGGTTCTAGATGGCAAACCTCTAGAATAAGTCATGGGAATGAAATTCTTGTCGACGATTAGTCTTTCTTGCATCTCTAATAGCTCTCAAGTCCCTGACATAAACATCATCTTGGGTATGGACCGGATGTCAGCCCATTATGCTAAGATTGATTGCTCTACTAGAACTGTTCAACTTACCCATCCTTCGGCAAAACAAAGGGATGTTTTAACCCGAGTGTCTAAGCGCCACTTTACTCCTTAAATGCCAACCCCTTCCGCACTCAAGATATTCCGTAGTCCGTGATTTCCTGGATGTCTTTCCGAGGAACTGCTGTGTGTTCCACCCGATGTGGATGTCGAGTTCGTGATAGATCTTATTCTCGAACCGCCCCAATCTCTAGAAGACCTTATAAGATGGCACCCCTAGAACTAGCTGAACTTAAGAAACAACTCGATGAGTCCTGCAAAAAGGTTTCATCCGGCCTAGTTCATCTCCATGGGCTTGCTCCGTCCTCTTCGTCAAGAAGAAGGATGGTACGGATCGGATGGTTGTAGATTACCGACTGTCAATTTGGTCACTATCAAGAACAAGTATCCGCTTCCTCAGATCAACGACTCGTATGATCAGCTCGCCGGATCCTCGCCTTTTTCAAGATGGATTTGAGGTTGGGCTACCATCAAATCAAAATCAAGAACGGGACATTCCTAAACGGCTTTTGTCACTCGTTATGGCCAATACGATAGTACATCGTCATGTCCTTCGGATTAACCAATGCTCCAGCCACTTTCTCTTGTTAATGAACTCAATCTTCATGGAGTACTTGGATAAATTCGTCGTGGTATACCTCGATGATATACTCATCTACTCCAAGAATGAGGAAGAACATGCCAACACCTAAGGCTAGTATTGATGAAACTTCGAGAGCACCGCCTTTATGCCAAATTCTAATGTGAATTCTGTTACCGTAAGTGACCTATCTAGGACATGTAATCTCCGGTAAGGGTATTGCTGTCAATCCCGAGCGAAGTTCAAGCCGCCCTGATTGGACTCCACCTGAATCGGTCAAGCAAGTTCGGAGTTTCTCGCTTAGCGAAGCTATTGCCGCCGCTTCACGAGAATTTCTAAAGTTGTTAAACCTCTAACCGAACTCCTCAAGAAAGATAAGAAGTTCGAATGGACGCCACAAAGGCGAGATCAGCTGTCAGAACTGAAAAGACGCCCCGACATCCGCTCTCCCGCATTTGTTCCACCAGATTTCTAAGGACTTTATTATCTATTATGGTCATCCGCGACAAGGACTAGGTTGCATACTCATGCAAGATCGCCATGTGATTGCCTACGCTTCTGATAGCTATAGGCCCACATGAGGATAACTATCCCACACGCCCATCTAGAGCTTGCAGCAGTGGTTCATGCACTCAAAACTTGGCGACATTATCTTCCGGTAATCGCTATGTAAATCTACACCGATCACCAAAGTCTGAAATATATCTTCACCCAACCGGATTTGAATCTCGTGCAAAGACGCTGGTCGAAGTTGATTACAGATTTTGACTTAGGAATATCCTACACCCTGTGCAAAGCTAATGTCATGGGTCGACGACTAAGTCGCAAATCTTATTGTAACAATCTGATGTTACAACAAAGTCAACCAATTCTCCACGAGGAATTTCGAAGCTTAATCTTCACATTGTTCCTCGAGGATTCCTTTCCACCGGTGGCGTAAACCCGACCATTTGGATCGAATCATAGCTGCTCAAAGAAGATGATAGAGGGATATTCTGATCAAGGAGAACATCATGAAGCGGAGCTGCTAAATGTTTCTCCATAGATGAACGAGGTGTTGTCTTCTTTGAAAACCGCTTGGTGGTTCCCTAAGAAACAACAGCTACGGCATTGATCCTTAAGGAAGCTCATGACTCTCCTCTCACCATTCATCTCGGTAGTACTAAATGTATCAAGATCTACGCCGAGGTTTTGGTGGACTAGGATGAAGAGAGAAATCGCCAATACATTGCTAATCATGACGCTCGTCGCCGAAGTTAAAGCAGAGCATCAACGGCCTGCCGGTACCCTTCAACCTTTGGAAATTCCTGAATGGAAATGGGATAAAATCGGTATGGATTTCATTACCGGTTTCCCAGACCAAGAGAGGGAATAACGCTATCTTCGTTGTCGCTTGATCGCCTTCCAAAGTAGCCCACTTCCTACCCGCTCGTGAGAGTATAACCGCTAGCCGCCTAGCTGAATTGTACATCTCTAATAGTGTCTCTTCATGGTGTTCCATTAGAGATTAACTGCACCGTGGAAGTCTTTTCACCTCTCGATTTTGGGAAAGTTTCAAACGCTATGGGAACTCGCTCTCCTTTAGCACCGCTTCCATCCCCAATCAAGTGGTCAAGTAGAACGAGTCAATCAAATCCTAGAGGATATGCTTCGAAGCTTCATCATCTCTTTCGCATGAATTGGGAGAAATGCCTTCCATTCACCGAAGTTCGCTTATAACAATAGTTATCAAGCCAGCTGGGCAAAGCCCCTTCAAGTTCTTTATGGACGGAAATGTCGAACGCCTTAATCCGTCGAAACCGGGAGAGACAACTCTTTGGCCCGGATATGATTCGTGAAGCGTAAGAGCAGTGTTCGCAAGTTATTCGTGAGAAATTGAAAACAGCCCAATCTCGCCAAAAGAGCCAATATGACCGCAAGCATAAGCCTATGACTTATGAAATTGGCGAGAAGGCTTACCTTCGGGTTACTCCTCTAAAGGGAACCCATCGATTCGGTATCAAAGGCAAGTTGGTCTCGTTACATTGGACCCTTTCGCATTCTTGCCAAACGAGGGAAGTTGCTCACCAATTGAACTACCTCCGTGATCTTCCAGAGTCCATGATGTCTTCCACGCTTTCCAACTCAGCGTTGCTTACCGGATCCTATCCGTGGAGGACCACAAACGCTTGATCTCCAAGATAACCTCACCTATCGAGAATATCCCGCTCAGATCTCGATCAAGCCGAATGCATCACCGACGCCGGAATATCAAGTTTCTAAAGGTTCAATGGTCAAACCATTCCGAGCAAGAAGCAAATTGGGAAAGGGAGGATCGCCTTCGACTTGAGTATCCCACCTTTTTCGCAATGATCCTAAATCTCGGACGAGATTCTTTTGAGGGGGGTGAGTTGTCACATCCCGCTTAGACCATGCATTAGGGTGTGCATCATGTTTAAATTCCATTTGAATTTGAAATGGGAAAGGCAGAAACCCCGTGCACCCCCTCCTTAAAAGAACTAGGTTTACTAAAATTTATTTCAATGAACTCTAAATGCCCTTCAAAATGTCCATCCTCTTTACTTTGGTTCGTAACCCATGTCAAAGAAGGTGTACCATTTTCTAGGTCATCTAAGGTTCTAGGTTAATCCACAAGTTTTGAACTTGAGCATTTTAAATTATATAAAATATTTTAAATGTTCAAAATTGCCAAACCTAAAATGTTTCATGTTGGGAATATTCCAACAAGTGACCAGAGCATTTTGGTGATTTTAAAATAGTTTTGGTATTTTTAAAACCCCACAAAGTTGCAGAATATTAGAAAAGAGTAAAAAGGAAAAACTTCACTGACGCTGCAGCCCAGCCCACTCCGCCTGCTCATGCCCTCAGCAGTCACACCAGCCGAAATGCTTATTCTGCCAGCAGTAGCCTGTGTCTGCTGGCCGCGCACTGCTTGCCACGCACTCGGGCAGCCTCGCTCACCTCCGCCACTCAGGACGGACTCCACGCCGCCCGCCTCGACCCCAGACACGCCACTGCCTCTGCCTCGCCTCCCTCGCCTCCCCAACTCCGGCCGACGCCATCGCCGACGGCCACTGTCGTGGCTCCCCGCCGTCCATGCTCCTCCCCACCATGTCCAGAGCTCCGCCAAGACTCCACTACCCCCTAGCTAGCCGAGTCCCGCCGCTTAAGCACACTCCGAATCCTACTCACCGACCTCGACCGAGCTCAAGCACGGAGATCCCCTCGCCGCCGCCACCAGATCGACCATCCTCGACCCCGACGAGGTTTCTACGGATCGCCGTGGAGCTGGCTACCTCCCCATCCTCTCCATTCTTCTTCCGGCACCACAACGACTCAACCGCGATCACCAACGCATCGCCGCTGGAGCTCGTCGCCGAAGAAGCTCCGCCACCAACGCCACGCCACCGTGTCCATCGTGACCCACCGAGCTGCGCGGTCTAACACTACACTCCACGCCACCACCTGCCCCCTAGCAACAAGTCCGACGTCACCAGCCCTCCCGCCGCCAAACTCACCACCGGCCAACTCCGCCACCCCGATTCCCTAACTAATCACACCAATAGACGCGGTTCATCTCCAGCCCACGAGATGCCTCCCCTACCCATTTGTGGCCGGAAAGTGCAAAAGCACTTTGCTCTGCCATACCGCCTCGGGCTGGCTGCTAGACGCCGCGAAGTCGACCATCGACCACCGATCGTGGGCCCTGTTGATCGCTCTGAGTCAATGACAGTGGATTCCCAAGTTAACTAATTAGGATTAGTTCTAATTCAGTTAATTAGTTAAACTAACTCTCGACATGCGGGTCCCACGGGTCAGCTTGACTCGATGACCTCGTGCGACTCCGACAACATTGACTCCATGTCGACGATTAATTCAAATTCTGGATTTATTTTGATATAGTAAATTCCAATATAATTCAAATTTCAAATGCTTATAACTTTTATCTATAACCCCAAATGCAAAGATTTATATATGAAAAATTATCGAAAATACACTCTATCCATTGGTACAGGTTTCATGCATGTTAAAACAAGTTAACTATGCTGAATAACCAGAATAAGATATTGCACCATTAGGACTAACTCAATGAGCTATCATTTGAATCCTTGATTCAAATGAGTTCATCCTCGCTCTTCCAACTTGCATTAGGCCAACACACATCCATATTGCCATGTCATAGCATGCATCATATTGTTGCATATTGTCTTGTGTGTTTATTTCTGTGCTTTTCATGATAGGTTCTGTCTCAAGATAACCTCGACTACCCATCCAAGGCAGCTTTCACCCCACTCCATCGTGCAAACTCATTGATCATTCCGATATAAACCCATGTTCTCGCCGCTTCTCAAGCATCGCATTAAGACAACGCTGATTCAACTGCTGTGTGCTGGTTGAACCCACTTCCTTTTGCATGACCTCACATTGCCACAAGAATTCAGATGAAACCCACTAGTATGTGTAGGAGTTGATTGAGCCATGTTTGTGATTCCTACCATGCTATGCTTGCTATGCTTAGAGTTGTGTCAGTCCGCTCATCGGGATGATGAACGGAGGAAAAGTTGTGTTGGTTCGAGAGTGAAAGTGTTGAACACGATTTGGTAAAGGTATCGATGAGAGGCCATGTAGGAGTACATGGTGGGTTGTTTCATTGAAGCCAACTTAAGAACTGAGATCTGTTTTGTGATCCATGAATAGCTACTACCACACATTGGGATCCTAATGACCCTTCCTGCTTTTAACCACCCCTGCTCATAGTCCGGAGTTGAGTAGTTTCGTGTTTGTAGATGTCACGAAACGCTGACCTTAGGGGTGGGTTGTGGTAGGCACTCGGGCCCGTGTACCGAAAGTGCCCGCTATATCTCGGGAACCCTGCAACATCGCTCGGGCTGTATGGGAAACCTCGCCGACTCTCATGGATGGAACCCAATAGGCGATAAACCCGGACTAGGGACTTGAGTGTTTAGGTAGCGTCGACACCCACGCTGGGCTTCCGCTGAAGGTTGCGAGTACATGTCGTAAACGATAAAGTGGTGAGAGCGCAGGTGAAGAAGTATACCCGCAGGTTAAATATGATCTATTCAATAGCCGTGTCCACGGAGAAGGACTTCGGTTACCTATATCAGTTCATAGACAAGTAAATGGATACTACTAAAAGCCTCAAGATAAGTGTGAGTATCGTGGATGGCCTCTCGGGATGACGAGAGGGATCCACGTGGAGTATTGTGATGGTGATTAGTGGACTGCACGACAAAAATGCTTTACAAAGTGGTGTCACGAGGATAGCTTAGCCAAGAGTCAAAGCTGGCTTGTGCAAATAACTCCACCTCCTTCCTTGAGAATGTGCATGTATGATAGGATTCTGGAAGACTTGCTGAGTACTTTGTACTCATGTTTGCTTAATCAATATTTTCAGAGGACTATACTACCCTCCGACGGATTCTATGTAGATGTTGACTTCGACGAGTGAACTAGCCACCCTGTGGTGATCTAAGACTTGTGAAGGGCCATTGTAGATAGGAAGGCTCCAACAAGCTTTCTTTTCTTTCTAGAGTCTGACTGACTAGTTTGCTTCCCATGTGCTTGTATGATTGTATGACTGAGTGTTGGGTCATGTGACCCCTACCGTATGACTATGAGTGTATGGCCTCTGAGCCTCTTAAATAAAGTACTTGAGTTGTAGAGTTTTGTTGTGATGCCTTGTTGTATTTACTCAATCGGGCATATTATGGTATGATTGAAATGCTTGGTATGAGTGGGATCCCGACAAACTAGTTGTTTATCCTTGGCAGCCTCTCATATGGGGAAATGTAGTCTGCGGCTCCGAGCGATAGTAGTCCGCTCATGCCGTTCACCGGAGTCCTGCTTAGCCCAACACTACGCTTGGACACTTGACCGGCCGGCATGTGATTCATTTTGTTCCTATGTCCTCCTTCGGGAAATGTCACGCTGTGATATTCGAGTCCCGCTTAGCTCCACAGCCCGAATACCGGAGTCCTCATAGCCCAAAGCTACAGCCCAATTCATACGCTGATGACCGACATGCTCAAGTGATTCATGTATGCCGTCCCATAGGTTAGTGCCGCGGTTCACGCCAGCCATGTCGGCCCGGATTCTTTGTCATGTGGATGCTAGCGACACTATCATATACGTGAGCCAAAAGACGCAAACGGTCCCGCCATGGTAAGGCGACACCGTGGAATACCGCAGGCGGAGGCCGCAGTGATATGAGGTGTTACCAGCAGGTCAAGTGACTTGGAATCGGGTCCCGACAAGTTATTTTTGGAAGGAAACCACGGATAGATTTGGAACCCACGCGAGACAGGAGGTGCTCACGAGGTTGGGGGCGCGCCACCTCAGGGCGCTCTGCCTCGGGGCCCGGCTCCACCGACGCACTTTTGCACCATATATACCACGATCGTGAAACTTCCGTAAAGAAGAAGATCGAGTTCCGCCAGCAAGCCTCCAGAGCCACCAAAACCTCTCGAGTCCGCTCCGACTCGGAGGGGGAACCCATCACCGGTGACCATCTTCATCATCCCGGCTTCCATGACGAGGAGGGAGTAGTTCACCGGGCTGAGGGTATGTACCAATAGCTATGTGTTTGATCTCCCCTTTTTCTCTCTCTCTCGTGTTCTTGATTTGGCACGATCTTGATGTATCGCG
>JAHIAM010010707.1:0-19911 GCA_021605205.1 Aegilops longissima | reverse complement strand
CCTCACATGTCATCTGCGCTTGATTCATTTCTCTAAGTTATATTTTTCTTCAAGATTCCTCAATTGTGTGGATTTTGATCCAGAGAACTCTCAAACCTAAGACAAAGAATGCTTAGTGAAATTCTTCAAGACTCATCTAGTCAATTTCCTCAAACTTGTTCTTTTACAAAACCTTTGAGAACGATATGACCTCTCCAAATTCCTCGCAACTATACCTGCTCATAGATACTCATGTTCGCCGTCGACTCACTAGGTTCTCATCAACTTAACTCATTTGCAGCTGCTCGTCAAGAAAAGTTGCATACTTCTTCAGAGAATCCCATTGTTCAAATTCATCA
Source organism: Aegilops longissima (assembly GCA_021605205.1). Taxonomy (NCBI): domain Eukaryota; kingdom Viridiplantae; phylum Streptophyta; class Magnoliopsida; order Poales; family Poaceae; genus Aegilops; species Aegilops longissima. Next base: position 19,573 of record JAHIAM010010707.1, on the reverse strand, counting down.
TGTGAAGAAAATGGTTGATGGAAAGAAGCCACAAAAGGGAGGAAAGAGGCCCGAGATTAACACTACTTTTGAAATCCCTGAGGACATATATGCGGATTATTGCACCTGGATGAGGCCAAGTTCGAAAAGAGGACAAAAATCAGCGCAAGGTGCGACACAGAGGATAGAGAGGAGATGGGCAGAGAGTGGAGGGAGCATGTGTATGTAACTCCCAAGTACATGAAGAAATTCGCACTCAAATCCTCCATGCCCAAGACCTCCATTGGCACCTGCCAAGAAGGCATCCCACTAGTCTCATGCACGGTGAGGATTATCCCGATGAATGGGCCAAGCGCCAAATTCTGGCTAGATGCTTTAGAAGCAATGAGGAAATTCAATAAAGACTTGTCGCTGTCATTGCCACCGCCGAGGCCTCCTCAAGTCAAGAAGGCCATTGCAAATAAGCTCGCGATAAGCCAAGTGCTTCACCTTCAATGCCCTCAAGGCTGTTCTCGGCGATGCCCTCACAACCAGATTCCTCAAAGCCCTCACGGCCAACTCCTCAAACTGCCCATGCTCCTCCAAAGTCCCTCACCTCCGCAAATTCTTCGCTGTTCGACCAAATCCTCTCAAGACTAGTGCATCTCGCCACGTGCCAAAGGATCATCGCATATCTATTGCCTCAGAGCCTCGAAGTTCCTCACCCGCCCCTCTCTCGTCAAGAAAAAGGTCCGCCGGACGAGGTCCTCGACTAAGTCCTCAAAAAAGCAGTGTCACCTTCCACGCGTCCTCCGATGATGAAGAACTAGACAAAATCATCGAGAGATGCACAAGTCAAGGCCGCGAGCCAAAGGAAGCAATGTGCCACCGCTTTGGATCCGGTTGATCCTAGACTTCATCGATCTTGGCACAAGGATCCCAACACACCTTTGCTCGAGATGAACCTCACACTTGGTCAAAGTCATGTTTTGACCGCTTTCATTGAAGAAGGAAATGGAAATTTGAGAAGGCCAGCAGCCAAGAAGCTCAAGACAGAAGGAGCGCCTCGAAGAAAACGTTGTCTCTATGACAACTCAAGAACTAGTGAAGATCCGTGATGAAATCAAAGGCCTCATACGATGACTTCAATGCTTATTTATGTTGATTGGCAAGGAGCCAAGGTCGTTTGTAAACCGATCGAGAAATTCACTTCAAAGGTTGCAGCTCCATCACAACCAAAATTCCTCAAGCCAAAGCATCCGTCAACCAACAGAAGAGCACGCCAAAGACCACCGATGAAAATCGGGTCGCTGAAGAAAATGTGAGTTCCGGTGGCTGATGACTACATTCCAGCCATCAAGAAATTGCCGTGACATCCACTAGTGGTGCGCCGAAGAAAATGAAGAAGTCAGGCAATCGTGATCTGCCAGCCTCAAGAAATTCAACCAAATTCCTCCTGCTCCTCCCCGCGCCTACCCTAACTCCAATCCTTCCATCCGTGATCGATGAAGAAGACCAAGGCTGCAGAAAGGCAGCTGGAAGAAAAGGAAGGCATCAACTTCATCGATTCTTCAGCCTCAAGAAGATGAACCCATTGACTAGCTCATTTGACAACCCAACCGATGTTGTTCCTATCTTCAACCATGCCATCAAAGGACCTTGTTCCTTTTGATGAAGATAATGTGATTCCAAGTGAATCCGATGAAGACATTCCTCCGCCGCTTCCTCAGAGCAGTATGGATGTAGAAATTGAAGTGGATGCAATCCTTCAACACCAATTGTCTCCTTGCCTATGCCTCGTTCATCAATAAGAGGCCGGGCTGAGGAATTGATGAACAAAATTCGACGTGACATTGGGAGTACTACTCCATTGATGAATGATGATTTTTGGGATAGTCAAGATCCCAACCCTCTCTTGCTCACGCTGACAGCAACAAATCCTCACCCCCAAAGACATACCGCTCCATTGGGCTCAAGAAACTCACCCCACTCTGTCTATACATGAAGAAATTCCAGCCCCTAGTGCTGAAGAAACCGTCGCAATAATCATTGAAGACACAGATCGGCACTAAAGAGGAACCAGAATTCCCTCACCAAGAACCTCGAGATTGCGATTCTCGAGGTTGTGATGCAACTGATCGACACTCCTCAACCCAAGCCAAAGGATCCATTCTCAAGGAAGCAAAAATTCAAGATCGTTGATTTCTTCGGCGAGCATGTATTCTTCAATCGACATAACCCCTATGACTCGCTCGTGATTAGGAAGAGGCGCTTCAGATCGCCACCTGCATAAATTTTTATTCCTCAAGGCTGCTCAACAAATACAAAGTCTTCGATCATGAGCACAGTCCTCACGTGGATATGGAATCTCTTCCATGCTTCGTGCCGCCCCCTCGGTTCTTCACGGCGTCGACTGCTAAATTTCTCGACCGAATCGTGGATTGGAATGAAGAACTCATTCTTCAATTTATGCAACGCTGCACATCACCGAGACTCAAGATGTGAATTCATGGGTGCTAGATCGGTGATTGAAAATACTCACTACAAGGCACCAGCTACTGAATTGCTTCATGCTTTACCTCTCGCCCTTCCCTTGAAGTCGCTCGTTGCATGTACCAAAGGAGTCCTGATTAGGGGTGTCCGGATGGCCGACTATAACCTTTGGCCGGACTCGACTATGAAGATACAAGATTGAAGACTTCCCCGTGTCCGGATGGGACTTTCTTGGCGTGGAAGGCAAGCTTTGCATGATACGGATATGTAGATCTCCTCCCATTGTAACCGACTATGTAACCCTAACCCTCTCCGTGTCTATATAAACCGAGGGTTTTAGTCCAGAGGACTAACAACAATCATACCATAGGCTAGCTTCTAGGGTTTAGCCTCTCTCGATCTCGTAGTAGATCTACTCTTGTACTACCCATATCATCAATATTAATCAAGCAGTGAGTAGGGTTTTACCTCCATCGAGAGGGCCCGAACCTGGGTAAAAACATCGTGTCCTTGTCTCCTCGTTACCATCCGCCTAGACGCACAGTTCGGGACCCCTACCCGAGATCCGCCGGTTTTGACACCGACATTGGTGCTTTCATTGAGAGTTCCTCCGTCGCCATCTTTAGGCCCGATGGCTCCTCCGATCATCAACAACGATGCGTCCAGGTGAGACTTTTCTCCCGGACAGATCTTCAGATTCGGGCGGCTTTGCATCATGGCCAATTCGCTGGCCATCCGAGCAGATCGAAGCTACGCCCGCCATCAGGTCAGATTTGAAGTTTGAACTACACGGCCGACGTCCGCGGAGACTTGATCTTCGACGGGTTCGAGCCACAGCCAAGCGCCACCAGACCGTCACGATGGGCATGATCTAGCTCGCGCACCAACAAAGGCCCTAGAGGTCGCATCAAGTCCGCCCGACCTTAGCTCGAGCCGATCGCGCCAATCGAGGACGGTGGCTGGACACCGCCGGGGCTGCAATCTCTACGGCGATCGAGCCAACACCAGCCTTGTCCTTTGCAAAGCTCAGACTCCAAGGTGCCGGACTCTCTCCGGACCAACCTTCCGCTACCGCCAATCGAATCCGATTACGCCGATCATGGAGTTCACCGCCATGACATCTTTTCAAAGACTCGCCTTCGGCGACATTCTGAATTCACTAAAGTCTCTCTTTATCAGAGAGCCCCTGGCCGGACTATGGTCAGCAAGGTTGGGATGCGACGACGAAGAAATTCAAAGCCCACCCACCACCCACTTCAGAGCCACCGCCGATGATTTAACCGACATGCTCGATTTCGACCAAGACATCGACGGTATGGACGCCGATGCAGAGATTTACCAAGAACCAGCTTATAGGGCACCGGAAGGCCACCTCGTCAGATGACATATACATGGTGGACACCCCAAAAGAAGGGAATGGCGATGGAACAACGGAGGATGACCCTCCAAGAAGCAAAGCCTAAGCGCCAAGGCCACAAGCGCCATTTAAATCCCGCCAAAGCAAAACGGTGATTCCGCACGGGAGATAATAACACCCCGGACAAGGTCAAGACAACCCTCCAAAGCAGGATTCAGCACAGAGGATGGAGAAGCCAGCCTCATGAGAGAGCGGCAGATGAGAGGTAGAGGACGATAATTACATGCCTCCTCCAAGACGAGGCAAGCCTCGACGACGACGAATTTGTCGTGCCCGAGGATCCCGTCAACAAGAGCGCTTTCAAACGCAGGCTTATGGCCACGGCGAGCAGCCTCAAGAAAAAAACAACAACAGCTTAGAGCTGACCAAGACTTGCTAGCCGACAGATGGATCAAGTCCTTGCGTCAAGAGTACGAACTCAACGCCTCCAAGAGCTACCTAAAGCGCAGGCTGCTACCCCGATTAGAGGAGGAAGCACCTAAACCTACATCACCAACGCATGATGCGCCGACCGCCACCTCGTGGTCACGACAGAGAGGCCTCTCGCCCTCCACTCAAGCCGCACTCTCGCCGCCGCCAAAGAATACCAAGGCACGGGAAATGCGCCGACTGTGAGATATATTGAGGACAAGGCAAGGCAAACAAGATCGATCTATGGATCGCGTGGGCGCCCTACAACACGTGATTTATAACCGCCATGCCGGATATGGTAAATCCGCCGGGTCAACACAAGTAGACAAAGCTCATTTGAGCTACGCCGTGATATAGCCCAAAGATGAGGCGCCAGACACCCACTATGCTTCATGATGAAGTAATGGATCATCAAATCCCCGAGGGTTTCAAACCCAGAACATCGAATCATACGATGGCACAACAGATCCTGCGGTATGGATCGAGGATTATCTCCTTCATATCCACATGGCCCGCGTGATGATCTACACGCCATCAAATACCTCCCACTCAAGCTTAAAGGACCAGCTCGGCATTGGCTTAACAGCTTGCCAACAGAATCAATTGGTTGTTGGGAGGACCTCGAAGCCGCATTCCTCGACAATTTCCAGTGGCACCTATGTGCACCACCGTACGCCGATGACCTAAGCCACATAATTCAGCAGCCAGAGGAATCGCCGACATAATTCTCGACACGGTTCCTAACCAAGAAAAATCAAATAGTCGACCGTCCGGACGCAGAGGCCCTCGCAGCCTTCAAACATAACATCCGTGACGAGTGGCTTGCCCGCACCTAGGACAGAAAAGCCAAATCCATGGCAGCCCTCACAACACTCATGACCCGCTTTTATGCTGGAGAAGACAGCTGGCTAGCTCAGAGTAATAATATGACCAAGAGCCCGTAATTCGGATACCAAGGACAGCAATGGCAGGTCGCGCGAACAAGCACAAGCGCCAGATTAACGGCGATAATGCCGAGGATACGGCAGCTAATGCCGGATTCGTGAGGCTCTAAACCCGTCAGCGGAAAAGCCATTTAAAAGAAATACTCCGGCCCGGCCCAATTTGGACCGAATACTGATCGCCGTGCTGATACACGGCACTTCAAAACCAGCCAACCACACCAACAGGATTGTTGGGTGTTCAAGCAGGCAGGCAAGTTAAATGCCGAAACAATGACAAGGGGCTGCATAGCGATGACGAGGAGGAGCCCCGCCGCCAACAATAGGGGATGGGCTTCCCCACAAGTGCGGACGGTGAACATGATATACGCAACCCACATACCCAAAAGGGAGCGGAAGCGCACTCGTGGACGATATGCGCTGGAGCCACGCCTAAAGTTCAACCCATGGTCCTCCCGCCCATCACTTTTGATCAAGGGACCACCCCACTAGCATCCGCCATGGCGGATTCGCCGCATTGGTTCTAGACCCAATCATTGACGGATTTCACCTCACTAGAGTCCTTATGGACGGCGGCAGCAGCCTCGAACCTGCTTTATCAGATACAAAGCGTAAAATGGGCATAGATCCTCAAGGATTAAACCCACAAAGACGACCTTTAAAGGCGCCATACCAGTGTAGAGGCCAACTGCAGGCTCGCCACACTTGAGGTGGTCTTCGATCCCCGGATAATTTCCGGCGAGGAGTTAATCTTCGACATAGTCCTGCTCCGCAGCTGGCTATCACGCACCGCCGGACGAACCGCATTTGCAAAGTTCAATGCGGTGCCGCACTACGCATACCTCAAGCTCAAGATGCCAGCCCTCGAGGAGTCATTACGGTCAATGGAAACACCGAACGCCTTCTCCGAACGGAGGAGCATACGGCGCCCTCGCGGCGGAAGTACAAAGCAGCCTCTCAAGGCAATTCTCCAGTCCGCTATTAAACGTCCGACACCGCTGCGCCCCGAGTAACCTACAACAAGACCGCCTCGCACGCTCCGAAAGCATCGCGAGTAATGCGGCCCCAACCCCAGCCCTCGCGAAATTGCGAAACCAGTACTACGCGCACATAATTACGCCTGAAATACCATGGGCATAGGGGAGGGCACGACCACGGCATGCCCAAAATGCGGCTCAACCGCACTAGGGGCTCCCGATTTTGTCATTCTTTTTTCTTACTTTCTTTCAGACTCCACTCTCCGGAAGGCCTGTCCGGCAAGATAATCGCCAACACACGATGCAACAGCCAGGAGGCGTAAAGCTACGCCGAGTGTCCAGTGGTCTCTATAACGAGCAAGATACTTGTTTCACATATCATCCCGCAGCTCGCCTCGAGGGGGACATGTCAAATAGTCCCATCTCTTGCTTATCGCACTATTTGTATCGCTCGCTTTTACCGCAGACTTTTCAATAAACAATACATAGCTTTTGTCTATTATTGCATTCCTTTTTATGTAAATATGTTCAGTTATGACATTATGCAACCGCACACTTTGGTACGGCTAATACACCAGGGGCTTACGTACCCTGAAATATGGTGTGAGAAGTCCAACACTCTCACGAGTGCGGCACCCTCAACTTATAGCATTATATGCATCGGTTCAATCATGTCTTGGGTCAATAGTTGGGTTTGCCCTGCCCCATGTTTTGGTACCTTACGCCCGCTATATCGCTAAGGTAGCACTGGGAGAACCATCGCGATTGTGCCCTGCTGAGCTGGGCTAAGCACCTCAAGGAGAAAGCTAAAACTGACCGTCATGATAGGGCGAGAGCTGGTCGCTGTTCGAGAGGTTTTCGAGTCCCTAAAGACTTATGCCGCTTAGAGCGAGGAGTCGGCTTTGTCCGCCTAGGCGTGATAGCGCCTCAACTCGGTCTTCCGAATACTAGGGGCTTCACCAAATTTAAAATTATAGAATTCTATGGCTAAGGAGAGTGTTCAAGCATTATAGTCCGATTGCCTTGTTCGCTGTGTTGAGCGCCCCTCAAGGACCCAAGAATGGGAAAAGAGCGCCAAGTTTATCCCAACACCCCAAAGACTGTGGCATGGGGGCGTGCCAACCACTCGCCATCTCTCAAATTTAATAAACGGCCGCATGTAAGGTAATATTTTAAATTCAAAAGCGTTGCTTAGCGATATGAACAAGTTTTCAGCGACAGATCACAAATGCGAAGTTTACTCAAAATTACATCTTTGGAGCATTCATCCGCTATAAGGCGGCACCTTCAGACGCCTCATAATACATCTCGGCTTATGATGCTCCTTGCCCGGCGGTGGTCCGTCTGTCACAAGCTTCTCAGCCCATCTTGCCCCAAAGGCACTTTAGCACGGGCAAGGCCCTACGGCACCTTCGATGCATACGGAGCGCTTGATGACTTCAAGCCATGGACAGCATCCACCAGCCGCCTCACCAGCCCAAAGTAGCTCCTGTGCATGGCTTCCCTGTGCCACAGCCGGACTATGAGACCTTCATGGCCTGTTCGCCACCTTATGGAGCTCGACCAGCTGCTTCAGCTGGTCGCCAAGGGCACCGGTGTCCGCCTCAAGATATCGAGACCGTAACACCTTCTCCGCCGAGCTCCCTCCTCGCTCGTAGAATGCGGCAGCGATCGGACACACTCCTGGGAAGATCTCGCGAATGCCCCGGAGAGCTCCGACTCTGTAAGTAACAAGTAATTCACTTTCACGTGCTTGCTTTGCATAAAGAATGCCTTACCCGCCGCTATCTTCTTCATCGCCTCAATTTCCTGGAGGGCTTTTTGGGCTTCGCCTTGGCAGATTTGGCGCCTCAAGGGCCGAGGCGAGCTCGACTCGAGTCTTTGAGTCAAGCTCCAAACTCGTGTTTTTCCACGAGAGCCTGGAGCTCTTGCTGCACCTCCGCCACCCGCCCTCCTTCTTCTCGCTGGCGCGCCCACGGCCGCATTGTCTTCGGCCTTGACAGCGCTTCTTCGTGGTCGCCACCTGGTTGTGGCCCCGTAATACTCACGTTGGTCCTGTCATTTTTGCAACCACATCTTTTTATATACTTACATAAGGTATTACTTACCTTCCTTGTCCTCGAGCTGCTTGGCAAGGCCGAGCTCGCTTCTCGACCGCCGAGGCTCGCTTCAATGCATCGACCTCCGCAGCAAGGCAGCAGGTCAGGTCAGCAAGAGCCTGCATTCCCATTTGACATACTTATGTTAGACTCCTCACAGATATTTTGATCCTCGGCTCGCTTTTCTTTCCAACACCAAACCGAGCATCAGGCTACCGTCTATGCGGTAATATTTTTACATATCTTAAATACATACCTCAAAGCCTCGTTAGAAGGTTGTACTACCCATATCATCAATATTAATCAAGTAGGAGTAGGGTTTTACCTCCATCGAGAGGGCCCGAACTCGGGTAAAACATCGCGTCCTTTGTCTCCCGTTACCATCCGCTTAGACGCATAGCCTGGGACCCCTTACCCAGATCCGCCGGTTTTGACACACCGACATTGGTGCTTTCTTGAGAGTTCCGCCGGTGTTCGCAAAGGTCAATGGCTCGCCTGCAGATCAACCGCATTTTCGCATCTTCCTCACCACCGACCGGGTCACCTTGGTTCAATTGAAGGACCGCGCTTCTACCTCCCATTGTCATGTTCGGATGAGGGCCTTCATCAACATCAACTCTGATCTCTATCAAGATCATGGAGGAATCATCCGTGGAGCCGGGGCTCAACGCCAACATTGCCCATGTGATACCGCATCGCTTTTTCTCGACAGCGATTCAGGTTCCGCCACCGCCTCCCTCAAGTGTCGCTTGACGATCGCTTCGCTGGAATTGTGCGGAATTGAGTCTATAAAAACCCTGGAAAATTTCATCGAATTCCGATGGAGGAATCTCTGGCAATCCACGATATACCGGAGCCATGTCAAATCTGGACGGAATCCAGACGGGTTTAGGGCATGGTGTCCAGCTTCCACTCGACATCCTTTTGAAGATCCAACCGCTGATCGCCGCGAAATTCCTATATCTACCACCCTCAAAATTTCAGCTCGATCCGACCCGTCCAACTCCGAACCATCCGATTAGTGCATCACTTTTCGGATCTGTTTTCTGCGCTAAAAACGAATCCAACCCAGTTCGCCTTTTTTATGAACGGGATTTCGGACATCTTTTTAAGGAAGTTTTGTATGGGGTATTGTGTTTGTTCCCTAACACATCCCACTAACTTTAAAATCTTTTGAACGTGATCTTCAACATCATGCTGGTGTCAAACCAGTCCGCAATATTGCTTACTGGGATGCCGACCCGCTTAGACATCGTTGCCACTTTGTTGAGCCGAGCTCAACTTCTTCGTATCATCATCTCAGCCAGTTAACAAGAGTCCGCATCGCTAAGGATAAATCATCACCAACATCGCCGCCCCACGGATTACACGGAGCGGCATACAGCATCGCCGCATCGGCCGCTTCATCAAGCCGCAGATCGACTTCACCACGACCGCCGCATCGCATAGTGGCCGCACTATTGCTTCTTCAAGTTGGTGTCCATCACGCCGACCTACTTCGACATCTCGGCTGGACCGGGGCATCATCATCTCTTCATCAACCTACCCGAGACTTCGGCCATCGTCGCATCAAATCACACGTTATCGGACCGAGGGCTGCCTCGGCGAGCCAACCTTTTGCCAAAGATCGCCATGTTAAGGTTTTATCGCCCATCAGCGATAGGTGTGCGGATCGAGTCCCACCTCGGGAATCACCTTTTCAGATTGCTACAACAAATAATCCAAGTGCTATTAATCCTAGTATTTTGCTTGTTTGGCTTTATTTTTTCCAACCAATTATTACTTCTGGTTTGTCCATCATATGTACGAGGGTCTATCAAATGGTGGCCGCATTAACGACGGCCGCATTATGGTTCGGCTTGTCGGTTCATATAGTCCGCGTAAATCAGCATCCCGAACTCGAACCGACCTGTGAATTCAGCCTTGCCATGCCTTTTACCAAGAGATCATGCCGCCGCCTCAAGTGATCGACAAGTTGACTTCAAGCGCCAGCTACATTTTTATTTTATTACTCACTTTGCATAAATTATTTGTTATGCACTTATTATTATTACTATTATCTCCGGTTCGCATCTATTTTTGTGCATGTGAAAAATGATCCAGCCAGACTATATCTTTTGGCGCCACCTCTCGCCGGATTTCGGGGTGAGGGAGTCCTCGATTAGGGGTGTCCGGATAGCCGGACTACCATCATCACGGACTATCATCTACCGGACTATCATCATCGACCGGACTCCAAGACTATGAAGATACAAGATTGAAGACTTCGCCTCGGTCCGGATGGGACTTTCCTTGGCGTGGAAGGCAAGCTTGGCGATACGGATATGTAGATCTCCTACCATTGTAACCGACTCTATGTAACCCTAGCCCTCTCCGTGTCTATATAAACCGGATGGCTCTAGTCCCAGGATTAACAACAACCCTTACAATCATACCATAGGCTAGCTTCTAGGGTTTAGCCTCCTTGATCTCGTGGTAGATCCACTCTTGTAAACATCCACAATATCAATATCAATCAAGCAGGACGTAGGGTTTTACCTCCATCAAGAGGGCCCAACCTGGTAAAACATCGTGTCCCTTGTCTCCCCGTTACCATCCGCCTAGACGCACAGCTTCGACCCCTACCGAGATCCGCCGGTTTTGACACCGACATTGGTGCTTTCATTGAGAGTTCCTCCGTGTCGCCACCGATAGGCTTGATGGCTCTTCAATCGATCAACGACGCAGTCCTCGGTGAGACTTTTCTCCTGACAGATCTTCAGATTCGCGCGTTTCGCACTCATGGGCCAACTCACTTGGCCATCCGGAGCAGATCGAAGTTACCTCGCCGTCAGTCAGTTTGGAAGCCTAAACTTCACGGCCGATATCCGCAGGGACTTGATCTTCGATGGATCTGAGCCATAGCCGAGCGCGGCCGCACACACGATGGGCATGACTCTAACTCGCCGCCGGACAAGACCTTGAGGTCAGACATTAATCCGCGCCCGACCCATAGTCCGGAGCCGATCGCCGATCGAGGACGGATGGCTGACACCGCCGGAGCTGCAACTTCTACGGCGATGGAGCCAACACTTACCTTGTCCCGCGATAAAGTTTATGACTCCGGGTGCCGGACTCTGAACCTCCCCGCGCTCGCCAATAATCCGATTGGGCGCCGATCATGGAATTCACCATCGCGGACATCTTTTCAGCACTCGCCTTCGCGATATCATAAATTCATCAAGCATCTCTCGCTATCCGAGAGCCTCTCGAACCACGCCAGATGGTTGGGACGCGGACGACGAAGAAATTCAGAGCCCACCCACCACCCACTCTTCAGAGCCACCGCCGACGATTTAACCGACGATCGACCATTAGACTCAAGACATCGACGGTATGGACGACGATGCCGGAGACTACTAAGAACCAGTGCTTACAGGACACCGGAAGACCACCGCCATACGACATATACATGGTGGACACCCCAAAAGATGGGGACGGCGAAGAAGCAACGGAGGCCGATTCCTTAAAGAACAGCCCAAGCGACCGACGCCACCGGCGCCTTCTAAATCCCGCCACAAGCAAGAATGGAGATTCCACAGTGAGATAATAACACCCCGTAGTGCCGAAGACAACTCTCTCCAAAGACGATCCAGCGCAGAGAGGAGGGTGGCAAGCCCTCACGAGAGGGCGGCGCATTTAAGAGGTCGAGGATGACAATTACTTACCTCCTCCGGAGACGAGGCAAGCTCTCGACGACGACGAATTCGTCAGGCTCGAGGATCCCGTCAACAAGAGCGCTTTCAGACGCAGGCTAATGGCCACGGCAAACAGCCTAAAGAAAAAGCAGCAACAGCCTTCAAGCCGATCAAGACCCATCGGGCCGACAGATGGACCGAGGTCCTCGCGTCAAGAGTATGAACTGCCCCTCCAAAAGTTACCTAAAACGCAAGTTGCTCTCCGATTAGAGGAGGAAGCGCATAAACCTGCATCACCATTAATACGCATTCCGCCACCGTGCCACCGTGATGAGAGGCGGCAAGCCTCCACCAAAACCGCACTCTAAGATCGCCCAAAAGCATGAAGCCACGGGGAACGCTACCGACTTAAGTAGATATATTGAGGACAAGGCAAGACAATCCAGATCTATCTATGGATCACGTATGGCTCTAAGACCCACGCATTTAATACCGTCCGCCGATACAACTATTCGCCGGGTCGAACACAGCAGATAACGCCTTCGAGCTACGCCGCGATATTGCTCAATACAGTAGGCGCCAAGACACCCACTATGCTTCACCGACGGTAATGGATCATCAAATCCTCAAGGGTTTAAACCCGCTAATATCGAATCCCACGATGGCACAACAGACTTCCGGGTTTGATTGAGGATTATCTCTCCATATACATATGGCCCGCAAGCACCATCTTCACGCCATCAAATATCTCCCGCCAAGCTTAAAGGACCAGCTCGGCATTGGCTTAACAGCTCGCCCGCAGAGTCAATTGATGTCAAGACCTGGAAGCCGATTCCTCGACAACTTCAGTGGCACGATAAAGCGACCAACGGACGCAGATGACCTAAGCCACATAATCCAGCAGCCATTTAATCGCCGTGCAATTCTCGACACGGTTCTTAACAAAGAAAAATCAAATCGCCGACCGTCCGGATGCAGAGGCCCTCGCTGCCTTCAAACATAACATCCGCGACGAGTGGCTGGCCAGCACCTAGGACAGAGAAGCCAAATCCATGGCAGCCCTCACATCACTCATGACCCGCTTCAGAAGGGAGAGGATAGCTGGCTAGCTCGAAGCAACAACCTCAAAGAAAACGCCGCAGTCCGGATACCAAGGACCGCAATGGCAGGTTGCGCCGAACAAAAACAAACGCCGATTAACGGCGACAAAGAATGAGGATACGGCAATAACGCTGGATTCCGAGGCTCCAAGCCCGTCAACGGAAGAAGCCATTCAAAAGAACCACTCCGGCCCGGCCCAATTTGGACCGAATACTCACCGCTTTCGCCAAATACATGGAACTCTCCAAAAGCTAGCTAACCACACCAACAGAGATTGTTGGGTATTCAAGGTGCAGCAAATTAATCGCCAAACAAAGGACAAGGGGCTACACAACGATGACGAGGAAGAGACCCGCCACGTACAACAGAGGACAAAAGGGATTCTCAAGTTCGGACGGTAAACATGATATACGCAACGATATTCCCAAGAGGGAGCGGAAGGCACTAAGGGACGATACGCTGATGGAGCCAGCCGCCTAAAATTCAACCCATGGTCCTCTTGCCCATCACTTTCGATCAAGAGACCATCCGACCAAGATCCGCCATGGCGGATTTCGCCGCATTGGTTTTAGACCCAATCGTCGATGGATTTCACTCACGAGAGTCCTCGATGGACGCGCAGAGTCTCGAACCTCGCTTTATCGTGATATACAAGGCGCAAGATGGGCATAGACCCTTCAAGGATTAAACCTACAAAGACAACCTTCAAAGGCGCCATACCAGTGTCGAGGCCAATTGTACAGTGCTCAACACCGAAGTGGTCTTCGGATCCCCGGATAATTTCAAGCGAGGAGTTAATCTTCGACATAGTCCCGCTCCGCAGCGGCTATCACGCTCGCCGGATTTAACCGCTGCTCGCGAAAATTCAACGCGGTGCCGCATTATGCATACCTTAAGCTCAAGATGCCAGGCCTCGTGGAGTCATCACGGTCAATGGAAACACGAACGCCCCTCCGAACGGAGGAACATACAGCGCTCTCGCGTAAGTACTGAGCAGCCTTTTAGGTATTTCGAGTCCGCCGTTAAACGACCGGACACGCCAAACGCTCCCGGAGCAACATCAACCAAGACCACCTGCACGCCCGAGCATCGCCAGAGTAATGCGGCCTCAACCCCAGCCTCGCAAAATTGTAAGACAAACCTCCACAGACATAATTACGCCTGGAGATACCATGGGCATAGGGGAAAGGCACAACCACAATGCACTCCAGAGTGCGGTTCGACCACACCAGGGCTCCCAAGTGTGTCGCTCTTTTTCTTTTATTTCTCTTTTATATAGAACTCTCGTCCCATGTAAACTGCCAACTCATGATGCAACAGCTGTGGAAGGACAAAGGCCGGATTTAACACTCGTGTGGTCTCCATCACGAGCATTAAATTTGTTAAATACAACATTCCGCTGCCTACCCTCGAGGGAGACGCTTTAATTCGCCCAATCCTTGCTTTCCGTGACTATTTGTATCATTCCGCACTCATAGCATATCTTCTAATAAAATGCAGCACTTTTTGCCCATAATTGCTATATATATATATATATATATATATATATATATATATATATATATATATGTTCATTTACTTACATGTTGCACCTGTGACATTTTGGTAATGCCAAATACACCAGGGCTTATGTTCTCCGTGATTATGGTGTGATAAAGTCCTAACACTTTCACAAGTGCGGCACCTCAACTTATAGCATTATATGAATCGCCTTCAATCATGTCTTGGGTCAATAGTTGGCTTTGTCTTGCCCCATGTTTGGCACCTTACGCCCGCTCTATCGCTAAGGTAGCACTGGGAGAACCATCACGATTGCGCCTGCTGAGCCGGGTTAACGCCAATGGAGAAAGCTAAACCGATCTGTCATGATAAGGCGAGACCTCGGTCGCTGTTCGAGAGGTCCTTCGGGTCCTTAAAGACCTACGCTCGCTCGAGCGAAGTTCCGGATAATGTCCGATGAAGCGTGATAGCGCCCCTAATTCGTCCTCCGAATACTAGGGGCTTCACTAAATTTAAAATTATAGAATTCTATGGCTAAGTGAGAGTGTTCAAGCACTATAAGTCCGGTGCCTTGTTCGTTGTGTTGAGCGCCTCCCTAGATGGACCCAAAATGGGAACAAGAGTGCTCAAGTTTATCCCTAACACCCAAAGACTGCGGGCATGGGGTGAAAGTTTACGACTTGCCATCTCTCGATTTAATAAACGGCCGCATGTAAGGTAATATTTTAAATTAACAAGCTGCTGTTTAGCGATATGAACAAAGTTTTCAGCACAGTGATAACACATTGCGAATTTACTCAATAATTACATCCCCTGGGCACTCATCCGCAATCTTATGGGCACCCTTCAGACAGTCTTATAGTACATTTCGGGCGACGATATTCCTTGCTTCCCCGGTGGCGCTGCTGATTAGCTTCTCCGCATCCAGCTTGCCCCAATGCACTTTTGCGCTGGCAAGGGCCCGACGAAAGCACCTTCAATAAAGTGGAGCGCTTGATAACCTCCACCTGTGGGCACGATCCACCACCAACCGTCAGACGAGGCCGGCAAAGCCCGTGCATGATGCTCTCCAGCCACAAACGGACTATGAGGCCTTCATGGCCTTCGCCGCCTTAGGAAGCTCGACCACCTGCTTCACTGGTCGCTAGGGGCACTGGATGGCCGGCCTCAAAGATATCGAGACCGTAAGACCTTCTCCGCTGAGCTCCCTCCTCGGCTCAGTAGAATGCGGCAGATCAGACATCGCTGAGGCAGATCTGCAAACGCCTCGAGAGCTCCGACCGGTAAGTAACACGAATTTACATTCACATGCTTGCTTTGCATGAAAAATGCCTTACCCGCCGCTATCTTCCTCATCAACTCAATCTCTCAAGGGACTTATGGGCATCGGCCTTGGCAGTTTTGGCACTTTCGAGACGAGGCAAGCCTCGGACTCTCGAGTCTTTGAGTCACGCTCCAAACTCTCATGCTTTTCCATGAGAGCCTCGAGCTCTGCTGAACCACCGCCACCCGCGCCTCTTGCTTTTCTCGCTTCGCCTGCCTGCGGGTCAAGATTATGCTCGTCACGGACACGGCCTCCTTCGTGGTCGCCACCTCGCTCGCGGGCCCCCGCAGCACTCCATGTTATCCTTGTTATTTTTTGTTGCAACCTAAATCCTTTCTCAGAAGGTACAAGTTCAAAGTGGTGTTACTCACCTTCTTTGTCCCGAGCTGCTTCCGCGCGCTGCCGAGCTCTTGCTCGACCGCCGAGCTCCCGCTAAAGCACCGACCTCCACAGCCAAGTAAGCAGAGGTCAGCAAGAAGCAGCCTGCAACCCATATTGACATAATTTTTAGCAACCTCACAGATATCTTTTTTTTTCAGATCCTCATCCGCTTTTCTTCCTAACACCGAACCGAGCATCAGGCTACCGCCTATGCGGTATTACATTGCATATTTTTAATCTTACCTCAAAGCCTCGATAGAAGGCTATGAGAAGCTGTTCCAGCCCGCTTTGGCGAAGGTGCATTTTTCAATCACCGCACTCATAATAGTGCGGTGTTGATTCGCTCAGAAGCGCTCAGCGCCCAACAAATTGCCCGGCGCCCCGTTGGACGGAAGCCGCCGGCGCCACGGTCTTGCCCTTCATCTCGAAGTAGCCGCCGACCGAACCCACCGCGGTTCCGATATGGAGTCCGGCCAAAACCGGAGGACGCCTGTGGCGCCCGAGCCTCCCCGATGGGTCCTTCTTTGGGATCCCACTCGCGCCCTCTGTCGCGAGGGGTGGAGGCGGTCGGATGGAGTCTACATCCGACGGAGCCAACGACCCGCCGATGAAGCGGGAGATCATCAACGGGCCGGACTACACAAAGATATGCGGCATCGTAATGACACTATGTGACGCAGAAAAGAAATTATAAATCATTCAGGAACCTGATACTTACGATCTCGCCGGAGGCCTCGCCCTTGAAGGCCATCCCTCCTCGCCAACGCTGATGTTGGCGGAGCTGTCCGGGGAATAGTCCTTCCTCTTGACCCTTCTCGCCCCCCCGGGGGAAGCCTTCCTTCCTCTCTCCTCCGGGGAGAGAGTCCTCTTTCTCCTCCTCGCTGGGAGGAGTCCCCCTGAGTCGCTTGACACCTGAAAACGGAACTCTTTCGAGCACCCGTGCGCCTTCGTTTTTCTTCCACCACGCAGGTGCCGAACCAAATTTCGCTAGACGCGCTTCATCGGATTTTTTCGCATAGGAGCCCGCAGATAATCTGCCCGCCTTCCTCATCCAGTCTGTCAAAGGAAAAGGGAAATTAAAACCGTGATAGAGTCAAACTATGAAAAGCAAGTGTCCCAGAAGGGGTAGAATCACTTACTCGTTATTTGGCCATGAGCGAATCATGATCTTCAATCATGGATGCGGGGCTTCGCCTTGAACAAAGACCTCCAGCGCCTTTCAGACGCAGGTCAAGAGCCCGCCTAGCGCTCGTGCTGTTCCGGATCGAACTCCCATAGATTGAATGCCCGCTTGGTATGGGAGAATTCAAGGACGAAAGCATGACTTGGACCACGCTACGAAGCCCGAGCCACTTCACCACTTCTGGATACGTGTTTGAGTCCTGGCTTTCCTTCAATCACCCCACAAGAAGCCTCTTTCTTTCCAGGAGGTGTTGCGTGGGGATACCAGATCTGAACTCGTGGGCCGCCGATGTAGGGTCACGCACCTCGTGATATAGAACCACCCCGATTGCCACCCCTTGACGGATTCCACGAAGGCCCCTTCAACTAAAGGACATTGGGCATCTTGCCCAACATGGCGCCCAAGACTCCGCTTGAGTGCCCTTCACTACCTTCGCTTGACATTGAAGGTCTTGAGCCACAGCCAAGTGGGGCTGGATGCAGAGGAAGGCTTTGCACACGAATATAAACGCCGAGATGTTGAGGATGAAGTTCGCGCCAGATCATGGAAATCCAGCAGTAGTAGAACATGAGCCCTTGACAAAGGGGTGAAGTGGAAAGCCCAGTCCATGGAGGAAGTGGGGAAGGAAAACGACCTCTCATGGGGCCCGGGCCGGGATGAGCTGCCTCGTCGGCAGCCGGTGCGCGATGTCGCCGAGAGGTATCCGCGCCGCAAGAAGTTTACGATGTGCTCCTCCCAACGGTGGAGGCCAACCATTTACCTCCCGCCCGGACATGGTCGGAGAAGGTTGAGACGAGATGCGCGAACTTGGGCGCTGGAGCTCGAAAAGCCGGAGATGGATAAGCAAAGGAGGAAGAAGGCGAGGTGAGAAGGTGAATCCTTATCCCTTATGGGCGGGCGGCTAAGTCCACGGCCCCCACCGCCCGGTAAAACTCGCTTATCTCCCAAGCGCCACCATCAATGGCGTTGTTGGTTACCCACGTCCGTATTGATGAGAATCCCGGATTAAGGGGAAACACGATCTCGCTCGACAAGACGTGTTAAGGAAACCGCTTCGCTAAATGCTACCGAGGTGGTAAAGTAAAAACAATTCAAGTAATGGCTTGGTAGGTGTGACGTGACGCCACAAAAAACGCCAGAGATTGAACTTGTGTATATATTATTCTCTACGGTGGAATGTGGAATTTATTTTGCAGAGCCGACACCATCCTCGGTGTTCACAATCTTCTATCATTCGAGGAGGAACCCGCCTTTGCAATGCCAAGCAATATACACGCCGGACTTATCGCCATTGAAGCCCGTCTGTGGGCTACCGAGGAGTCCTGATTAGGGGTGTCCGGATATTTGGACTACCATCATCGGCCGGACTATCATCATCAACCGGACTCCAAGACTATGAAGATACAAGATTGAAGACTTCGCACCGTGTCCGGATGGGACTTTCTTGGCGTGGAAGGCAAGCTTGGCGACACGGATATGTAGATCTCCTACCATTGTAACCGACTCTATGTAACCCTAGCCCTCCTGTCTATATAAACCGGATGGCTCTAGTCCCAGAGGGATGTAACAACAACCCTTACAATCATACCATAGGCTAGCTTCTAGGGTTTAGCCTCCTTGATCTGGTGGTAGATCCACTTTGTAAACATCCACAATATCAATATCAATCAAGCAGGACGTAGGGTTTTACCTCCATCAAGAGGGCCCGAACCTGGGTAAAACATCGTGTCCCTTGTCTCCTCGTTACCATCCGCCTAGACGCACGCCTCGGACCCCTACCCGAGATCCGGCCGGTTTTGACACCGACTGGGGCTTCACACACTTCATTACCTCCCATGGCGGGACTTCTATGATCACCCTCAACAGCCCCATTGACTGTGTAAGGAGGTCACCACTTCGAGTGCCGAGCTCTGCTCCGCCACCTGACCACTTTGGGGGATGAACCTTGTCCCGCGATCACTGGGGACCACACACCAACACATTAACCAGCCAAGCTGCCTTTATGCTCAAAGTTTTAAATTTTTTACTTGTGTTCGGCTCGACTCAAGCATTATACTTTTTGAAAAAAGTTGGTTGTAAAACTTCCTTGTCCAAACTTTGTTTGTGACGCT
>JAHIAM010010706.1:0-13810 GCA_021605205.1 Aegilops longissima | reverse complement strand
CCCGAGGTAGAAACTTGGAGTAAAAGCCTCCTCAAGTCGGTTTTGCCCGAAGGCAAGAGTCCTTTCGGACCTGTGGCTAGACACTGTGGTTCCGCGTTTACTCTCTAGACGCCTGTGGTTCTCGGCCTAGCCTTTGGTCTCCAGAAACATCCTTTTGCACTTTCCAAAGCCTCGTGGGCTTTCCCTTTGAGCCAAATAAAGTGTTCTCGCACCCAAACATTTCTCGAGACATTCGGAACTCCTTCTGGTGAATTTTGGAACCCTTCTGTCGGATGTGGGGTTCCGCAAACCCTTAAGGTTCGAACACTAGGGTGCGCGAAGTCTTTCCTCCACCGATCTACGCCCTAGCTCGCTAAGGTCTCACTAAGAACTCACAACACGTAAAGACACGAGATTTATATCGTTCGGCCACTGCTAGGTGTAGTACCCTACTCCAAAGGTGGTGGTGGTGGATTGCCTCTAGGGCCAACGATGAACAAGACAAGGGAAGAACAACCTTGAAAGTGCTAGTTATCGACTAGAGGGGGGTGAATAGGCGATTTTGGGAAAGTCTTCAAACACGGATGTTTCAAAGACAAACAATAGAAATGACCTAATTGATATGCATGAAGATAAACTACAACAAGCAAACCATAGTCTAGTATGCAATAACGTGAAAGTACAAGACTAATAGCAGCTTGGTAGTAGGATCAAGATGGAAGATAGTGAGAAGCCAATCAACAAAAGTAGTCAAGCAATGAAGTCAAACAGTATGACAAATAGGCAATGACTTCACGAAGACAAACTCTAAGTAAGGTGAGGGAGAAGATAGAACCACCACTTGTTGAAGACACAGATTTGTTGATCAGCCCAGCTTGTCTGACAACTGACATCCGTTAGGGAGGCTGAGATTCAACTCAAGACCGCTGCTTCACCTTATTCCCTTGAGCTAAGGACACAGCCTCGCCCAATCACTCGTAAGTCTTCAAGGTAGACTTCAACCTTCACAGACTGCTCACCGCAATCCACAATGACTCTTGGATGCTCGAACGCGACGCCTAACCGGCCGGAGGATTCACACCCTCAAGTGTAATAAGTCTTCGTGTCACAGCATGTAAAGACTTCACCATGCCTAACACTCTTTGGCTCGGGTGTTTGGGCTTTGTCCTCGCAAGGATTTCTCTCTCAAAGGCTTCGAGGTGGGTTGCTCTCAAACGACAAAAGTCGTGCACTAACTCCGAGCAGCCACCAATTTATGGTGTAGGGGTGGGCTATTTATAGCCACTAGGCAACCCGACTCGATATGTCCGAAATGACCCGGTCACTAAGGAACCGACACGTGTTCCAACGGTCGATTTCAAACACACACGGCAACTTTATTTGCTACAAGCAAAGCGACTCACCACTCGATAAGTTTTGTTCTCATTGTCTTCGTCAAGACATAGGATTTGGGTTGAGCATCACTCACCATTCGACTATGATCACTTGGACCCCACTTAACAAAGACGGTGGTTCCTATGACTCAACAAAGAAGAAAAGGAAACAATGAAACGACATCGCTTCAAGGCCCATAGTCTTCACTCAATGTCTTCTCATGTCATAGTCTTCAATGTGAATATCTTCACATGCCACCATTGTCGCCAATGTCTTCATACATTTTAGGGTCGCTCCGATAGGTAAACCGAATCAATGAGGGACACTACTCAAGTATCCCGCAATTCTCACAAATGCATTAGTCCTCAACCACATTTGTCGTCAATACTCCAAAACCAACTAGGTGGCACTAGATGCACTTACAATCCCCCTTTTGGTGATTGATGACAAACTGTTGAAGTTTTCAACGGGATAAAGTACGTGAAATTGTAAAGGATAGGAATTGTCTTCATAAGTGGCAAAGGCTCCTCAAGATGTGCATATAAGTAGTTTGCTTTTGGAATGCAAATGCACATGGCAGGTTGTACTTGTGGAGATCCTCTTCAACTTATGAAGATAATTCATCATGCATGAAATGATATAACTAAAAGAATGACATGCATAATGAAAATGGACGCTCGAGAATGATCTAAGTGCGGAAGTTATCGCGCATAGCGGAATTTATCATCGCACTGAGTAAAGCAAATAAGTAGCGATTACCATCGAGTTTAAGTGTTACAACTCAAAGAACCAAATGTATCAAAAGCGTAGAGTTGTAAACACTAGGCAAAATATTATGCAACCGCCTTATGAACCCGCTTGAAGACTATCAAACTCATATGCTTCTCCCCTTTGTCAAGAAGGACCAAAAGGTTTGAAGACATAGAGCATCTACTCGCCCTCTTCGAAGTAGATGATGCAGCAGGGTTGTCGTTGTTGGTTGGCGTGCGCACGAGCTTGTGCAAAGGTCGCGCGCGAAGTAGGGGGTGAAGTAGCATCATCTTCATCATTGATCACTCGCATTGAAGCTGCCGGAGGAAGAATAGTCGAGTCTTCAAGTGATGGAGTTCGTCAGAGGACTGCATTCCGTGGAGGAGTGGAGTCAAACTTGAAGCGCTCAAGGAAGCCATCGCCTTGAAGATTTGCTTCAAAGACCAGAGGGTCAAACTCTTCCATGATCGCCGACTGGTCTCGTGAGTGACAAAAGCATTCTTGGTGGCAAGGTTTCAATGCGATTGACGCCCACCAAGAGGCTTTGCATTTGTCGCTTGAGCCGGAGTGATGCTTATCTTGTTTCGAGCGCAGCGACAAGAAGTTCTCGACCATTGAGGACTCGAGGCGCTTCCGAGGCCTTTTGGCCAATTGTGCTCTCGGGCTTCATCCGCGACGATGAGGCGACGGTGTTCCCAGCCGATGATAGACACGAGATACCGCTGGACGCTATCCATGGGTTGAGAGAAGCTATGGTGATCTCGCATTCAAAACAAAGTGGCGCTTTTGGCGTGCTCGGTATATGGCTTCAATCGACATATCAACCTCTCGTAGAAAGATCGATGATTGCAGCAGAGGGTCGATAGTTGATAGCAGAGTGCATCTTGATGAGGCGATGACCC
Source organism: Aegilops longissima (assembly GCA_021605205.1). Taxonomy (NCBI): domain Eukaryota; kingdom Viridiplantae; phylum Streptophyta; class Magnoliopsida; order Poales; family Poaceae; genus Aegilops; species Aegilops longissima. The sequence goes on along the minus strand of JAHIAM010010706.1, from coordinate 10,805 downwards.
ATGGAGCATAGAATTTCGCACCAAACAGATCAGATCCAGATGCAGCCAATTGTCGGATGAAGAATTCTTCTAGAAGTCGATGCCATTGAGGATGTAAAAGACCAATGTCTTCATTGCTCCTTCAAGTTTTGCGAGATGATGAATGCCCTTTGATAGGCCATAGAGTTCGCCTGATGATGTGATATATTGTACGAGGCGATACTCAAGGTCATCAACAAAGAAGTCCTCGAGGGTATTCAAGGTCATGAGGCGTGGCTTCATCATGCTCAACATCCGACTCATGCCGGTTCTGCTTATGAAATATGCTCTCCAAGGCATCGCGTGGAGTTGACAACCAGGTTCAAACAGCTCTCCGGAGTGGGTAGGCCTGTGAGCTCAATGACGCCAAGAGCTTTGGCTTCATGATGAACATTTCCTATCATCCACTCGAGAACCCATGTCTTCGTATTCTGAGTAGCCGGATGTGGAGGGTAGCATAGAATTGAAGCACAAGTTCTTCATTCCAGTGTTCTTTGTCGTAATGAAGCCGAGCGCACTGCATCACGAAGCAATCAAGTGCTTCTTCTAAGCACGGCAGTCCAGCAATGGCTTCAGGTCGAGGCGATATGAGGGAAAATGCCCTTGATCATACGTAACGCATGAGTAATAGCTTCTGTCGATAGCTCCGTAAACGCTCGATGATATCTTTGGCCTTGTGTAGGGGTTATTTGCTCACAAAGTGTTGTGGGCTTTGAAGCCATTTGCATTGAAAGAACTCAGAGGTGGCGGCTCGAAACCTTGGCGTCTTGGCTTCGCTCGGACCCGAGGCCTATGCAATATGATATTCAAACCGAGGACCGAGGCATGCGGCGGAGGGACCGAAGGCCATCTTATCGTGATTAGTCGACCATAGTTATATGCTTGCTCAATTGTGTAGGGCCTTGGTGGCGGAACTGAGCAAAGGGCAACAATCGAGGCTTCAGTGCTCAGCAGATGCTTGGGAGAAGTTGCCTCATTGGCTTCTGCACATTTTCTTCATTGGCTTCGGAGTCTGGTGGTCCACATTTGCTTCAGCCATGACCACGCCATTGGCTTCATTGGTGTTGGAGGTGGCAGCCTCAATGTTTTCAACCTCCACTTGAGGAGCCGGAGGGTCGGGCACCGCACGCTGATATCGTGAATAACTTCTTCAATAACAGGGGTGTAGGGACACGTTCTTCTTCTTCTTGGGTGTCTTCGCCGATGCATGGGATTGTCTTCAGCAGCTTTGGCTTCGACTCGAGACATTCACGCTTGGAGTGGCTTCGAAAACACTTGACGGCAACAGGTTGGTGGTGCACTTCTCTTCCGAACGCCGAGAGAGGTACTTGAGGCCTTTGACCTTTGCGCGTCGAAATGCTAGTGACGCCTTTGGAGATGGGGTTGCTCGGCCTCAAAGTCTTCCTCTTCTTCTTGTTGTTGTTGTTGGGGAGTGACTTGTTGTTGGGGAGTACTAGGGAGTCTTCTTGTTAGGCGATCAGCCCATGAAGCATCTCGAGCAATTGGCGCCGAGGACGACCAATGTCGATGATTTCACCGTCTGCATTTAACAAAGCGATGATACCACATTGTATTCAATTTGAGGAAGAACTTCATCATCAACATTTTCATGGTGACTAATGTCTTCAACAGGATGGGATCAACTGTTGAATCGCTTCACCTGTGGAGCCTCTGGGAAGCAGGCTCATGAACAGTCATGCGAAGTTCTTGGGTTGCGACGCGGACGAACCAATCGAAATGGGTTCAACAACCAAGGGCCTGTGGGAGCAGCCCGATTCTTCTTGGTCTTGAGCTTCTTCTTGAGGGAGCAGCATCGAGGCTTCAGAAGTTTTTTCTCGCTTCAGCTCGCAGCCCTCGCTTCTTCTCGCTCGTGGTTGACCGGACCTTTGGCTTCGAGCACCATGCTGCTTGGGAAGACTATGCGGGTTCTTCCCGCCTTGAAGGTGCAGCTTGGTCAGTTGAAGACTTCTTCCTCTTTGCAGCCATTCTGGGTCAATGCCAGACGCCAAGAGCTTTGCGCTTCTCAATTTCATTGTAGGCAAGTGCACACTTGTCACCAGACTTTCATGCGCCACGAGCCTCCGGCTTCTTCACGCTTCTTGAGAAAGGCTTTTGAGGTCGCAGATGACCTTGAAGTTTTTGACATCTTGCACGCTGAGTGCAGCCATATGCTTTTGAACCGAGCTTTTCATAGTCGATTTTGTTCTTCAGCTCAACGATGCCGAGCAAGAGCTAGCTCGTAAGCTATGGCTCCATTGAAGGAGACGCCGAGGCCAATAGGAAGTTGCAGATCTTCAAAGTGATGTTTGGGGTGTCAAACCACTCATCAATGAAGTGATGGATGATTGCCACATCAAAGAGAGGCAAATTGTTGAAAATTTCGCTTCTTCCTTGCTCTTGATAAGTTGCTCAAGGGCATCATCTGCAAGATCTTCATCATCGGACATATCAAAGTGCTCTTCTCGCAATGGCAGCAGGAGTCGCGTCGCTCAAGATTCTTGACAATTTTCTTTCTCTCCGCCTTCTTGAGATACGGATTGATCTTCGATCGCACATCGGCTTCGGAGGTGCAGAGCTGCTGGCTTCACACGTGAAGCTTTTGGAGGAGCAATGACTTTGAAGCCTTGACTTTCTTTGCTTCTCGGCTTTGGAGCAGAGCAGGAGCAGGAGCAGGAGCCGGAGCTGGGCTTCATCGAGTCAAGATTGTCATCGAGTGATCCACTTTGGCACCTTGGACCAAGATGTAGGTGATGAGGCCATCAAGGTTTGAAAAGGGCCGATGACATTGGGTTCAACATCACGTGAGCCCAAGACGGGGAGCAGAGGGACCAGGGTTGAAGTCTAATCCCAATGACTTCTTGTTTTCCTTGGTCAAGCCTTTGCGTGCGGAAGTTGCGCTGAAGAGATTATCGCCACGACACCAGATCAAAGACATTGGGTCGACATTCTAGGCTGAGGTCCACGGACCATACAAGGATAGAAACCCCGTAATAGCTTCAGCCATGTTCTTTCTCGGATATCACCCCAAGGGCTTCGATAGCATTCTTCTGCATATTCCTAGGTCACGTAAATTGTACTTGAACCATTGTTCAGCCCAATATCGATTTAATCCATTGGATTTGCGCTTGCGCTGATTGTAATTCTCTTCGGATCTGTCTTGTAAAGCTCGCAAGGTCATCAGTGATCTTTTGAGGTTCCTCACGACGTCCCGCCTCTTCCCACTGATTTATCTCATGAACTTCGAATCGAATGGCTTCACGCTCAAAGGCTTTAAAGGCTTGCGCTTGGACAAATGAACCTTCGAGAGTTAGTTTGATGTCGTAAGAATTTCGCAGCGGAATGCGCATTATGAGAACCAAGGATTCTAACGGACATGTACTGTGACAAGATTAGAGATGCGAGGGAAGGGAAGAGGTCACATTTCGTAAGATTTTGAAGATAAATCAGTTTGAAGACATTGACCTTAGTGATGCTAAGACATTCACTTATACGCTGAGAGTTGGTTCTGCATTTGTACTAATCCGTGAATAAGTACAAGTGAGGAATCTAACTAGTTGTGAAGCTTAAGTGAATATACTAGGCAAGACGAGATGCATAAAATAGATCTTAATATAGTAAAGGCAGAAACCTATTTTGGCAAGTAGGATGAATCTTGAAGATAAAAATATGGTAAAAATAGAGTTATATTTACCGCTCAAGAACTGCGTAGACGGGAAGAAGAGGAGGCCGAGAAGTCTAATCCACCGTGCTCTCAACTCTGGCGATTGAGGACACCACGGCGGGCGGCGGAGATGATGATGTCGCATGGCTGGCAAGGAGGACGACGCGGAGTAGTGTCGGCAGGTTAGCGCTTGCCGCCGAAGGTTGCCGAGAGCTAGCGGCATGCTTAGGGTTTTGACGCAGGTGGAGAGGTGGAAGAAGATTTTCTTACCGCAGGGACGATATTTATAAGGAAGTAAAGACACAGCGCAATTACGCAGTGTTCTCGGGCGGTTCACATCTGAGGGGCACGCGGCGTGTATGCAACATACTCTGAGATGTCCCACATGCCCCACGCCCCGTGTTTGTTTGGATGGTCGTTCCAAATTATCCGGATTTCAACAAAGAATGATGAATCATTTCAAAACAGATTTAAGTTTGTCTCTCGTCTTTTCCTCACGACAAGGATGCAAGAAGACATTCGGCAGCTTTCAATAGAATGCATATGATTTGGACAGATAGAGTTTGAGATAGAAAGTATAGAGAGATTGGGGTTCGATCATTATTCACTTAGTTCAAAAAGATTCAACCTGGAAGACATAGCTATAAGTGAATGTGAGAGGGTATATATATATATATATATATATATATATATATATATATATATATATATATATATATATATATATATATATATATATATATATATATATATATATATATATATATATATATATATATCAGACATCAAACCAAATCAACATAGTGAAGAAAATCATGAAGATAGGTTGAAGTTGGAAGACAAATCAAATGCGAAGATATTGCGTAAATAACGCCACAAGTGAAACACTTCAAACAAAGAAATTTGGTGGTGTATGTTACTCAACCGTGATAGGAAGTATTAGAACAGACATCCGGCGCATAATTATCGTGGGTTCAAGTCAAATTCCACGCTAAAGTATTCACATTTAGAATGTAAGTCTTCATTGATTCAAGATATACTTTTCTTGTGTGTTGCAGTTCTAAGTCATCAACATGCATAAGTGTTAGGATGTGTGCTTGATCACAGGACATTTGAGGATTCCAAGATATTTAGCCTGTTAATTCGTAATTTGCAAAACCTTTTCTCATCCAAGGGCTTTGTGAAGATATCTTGTCGGCTTCTTCAGTTGGGTTGACGTGAATGATGTCAATATCTTCTTCATGACATGATCCCGAGGAAATGATGACGTAATTTCAATGTCAATTTTGTCTTCGAGTGCCGGACTGATTGTTGGCAATCTTGATGGCGTCATCTGTTGTCGCAGAGAGGTACTTTTGTTTCAGATTGATGCCATAGTCCTGAGAGTTTGTTTCCATCCATAGAAGGAATAAGAAGATCCAAGAAAGAATGTATTCAGATTCAGAAGCTTGAGAGTGATACAGAGTTCGCTTTTCAAGACCAACAGACAAGGATCATCCCGTAAAGTGACATGTGCCTGATGTAGACTTCATGCATCCACCTTGTCACCAAAGATAATCAAGATCCCGAAAATCCAACCAAATCAAATTTTGAGCCCTTTGGATACCATAATCCGAAAAGTTGGGGTGTGAGCCAAATATCAAGAATTCGCTTCACAACTAAGTGATGCGATTCCTTTGGTGCCGCTTGAATCGAGCACATGCAAACACTAAGCATAATATCCGCCTAGATGCACATAGGTAAAGTAAGGAACCAATCATGGAGCGGTATACCTTTTGATCGAACTCTTTACCATTGTCGCGGACCCGTGATGGTGTTTATCGGCATTGGCGCTGTATCCTTTGCACTCTTGCATTCCAAACTTCTTCGCATAATCTTGGAGGTATTTTTCTTGAGATATAAAGATGTCATTCCTTTGTCGATTTAATTTGAAGACCAAGGAAGAACTTGAGCTCTCCCATCATGGACATCCGATATTGTTCTTGCATCATGTATCCAAATTCATCACTATACTTTTGGTTGGTGCAGCCAAAGATAATGTCATCCACATATATTTGGCATACAAACAGTTCACCATCATATGTCTTCATGAAGAGTGGGGATCAAGGGATCCAGTTTGAATCCTTTGCTCTTCGTGAAGTCTTTGATCGATTATACCAAAGCGGAGGAGCTTGTTTGAGGCCATACAGGCTTTATTTAGCTTGTACACCATATTAGGATGTTTTGGATCTTCAAAGCCGTGGGTTGAGCGATCATATACTTCTTCTTCAATCTTGCCATTGAGAAATGCACTCTTCACATCCATTTGATAGAGCAAGATGTTGTGGTGGTTAGCATAGGCTAGTAGTATGCGTAATAGCTTCAAGCCTAGCTACATGAGCAAATGTTTCATCAAGTCAATTCCTTCAACTTGAGTATATCCTTGAGCCACAAGCCGTGCTTTGTTTCACGACTTGACCATGCTCATCTTGCTTGTTTCGATATATCCATTTGGTGCCAATAATGTTATGCTTATGAGGGTCGACGCTTGACAAGTTCCCAAACATTGTTTAGCTTGAACTGCTGAAGTTCTTCTTGCATAGCTTGTATCCATTCTGTTCCATAAAGGCTTCAAAGAACTTTCTTGGGTTCTGATATTGACACAAAAGAAAAGTGCCCACGTAAATTTGCTAGTCTGTGTTGCTATTGAGCAGTAAGCGACCAAAGCGTTGATGCTATCGATTATCTTCTCAATCTATACTTCATTTGCAACTCGAGGATGAATCGGATTTAAGACTTTGCTCTTGCTGATCATCGCATCATTGGGAGGATTGTCTTCAGTCGAGCATTGTCTTCAAAGTTGGTTAGGTGCGAAATGATAAGTTCTTCTTCAAAGTTGTGCTTTAGAAGGCATGATTTCACCAGCCCCATCGCTTGATAGATTCGACGGGCGGAGCTTCGCCTAGTGTACTTGGCAGAACTCTCTTGTGAACCATTGGTTTCATCAAATCGCACATCTACGCGACGATTTTGTAGAGATAAAGGTTGAAGACTCAGAGAGTGCGTAGTCCTTTCCAGAATCGAGCATGAAGCCTTCGTGAGCTTTAGGTTCAAATTTTGACTTGTGATGGGGATCCTTGATCCAAAGACTTAGCCCCAAATACTCAAGTAGCGACATTTGGCTTCTTGCCAAGAAGGAGCTCATAGGATGTTTTGCTCAAGCTTATGGATATAAACACGTTGATGACGTGACGTCAGATCAATAGCTTCGTGCCGTAACTTTCTTGGTGTCTTGTACTGCCGAGCATTGTTCGAGCCATCTCAATGAGGGTTCTCTTTGCGCCCACGATGCCATTTTGCCGAGGTGTGTATGGAGCAGAGAACTCATGAGTGATTCCCATGGTATCCAGATAAAGATCAAGTCCGTGTTCTTGAATTCAAGGTCAGTATCACTTCGATATGCTTGATCTTGATGCCATAATTGTTCATTGCTCGATTGGTGAAGGCCTCAAGACATCTTGCACTTCACTCTTGTAGAGAATTATGTGCACCCATGTGTATCTTGAGTAGTCATCAACAATGATGAAGCTATAGAGACAAGCATTGTTGTGAGGGTAGAGTAATGAGTAGGGCCAAACAAATCCATGTGTAACAGCTCAAGGGTTGAGATGTCGCCATGATTGTCTTCGAGGGTGCTTTGCCCTAGTCATCTTTCCAGCTCTCGCAGCACCACACAAATGATCCTTCTTGAACTTGACACCTTCGATGCCTATGACATGCTTCTTCTTGGCGATGTGTGTAAGTTCCTCATGCCAAGATGCCCCAGCCTCCAATGCCGAGCCAAGATTCAAGCTTTTGCAAGAAGACATACGCAAGTCGTGGACTCCGAGAAATCTACCATGTATAGATCATCTTTCCTATACCCTTCAAAGACTAGAGACTTGTCGATTCCATTAGTACAAGGCAACGATATTTTCTGAATATCACAATCATGTTCAAGTCACAAAGCATTGAGATGTACATCAAGTTGAAACCAAGGATTCAACAAGCATCACTTTATCCATGTGTTGATCCTTTGAGATTGCAACTCTACCTAGACCCAATACCTTGCTTTTACCAAGGTCAAGAAATGTGATGTGACTCTTGTCCGATGGACGAAGGTTGAGTCCATGAGAAGACTTCGATCACCAATATATGATTAGTGCATCCAATGTCCATAATCCATTCTGAAGCATGAGGTGTCATACCCTACAGTACAGTTAGGGGGATAGGCTTCACCAAGAGCATTGTGAAGCATAAACATTTGACGGGCAAGTGGATTATTGAAGCTTAAATCAAGATTAGGACTGATAGGATGAATGGCAAATGATTCAGGAACAAAATACATAGTGAGACCATTTGGGCATTTGATCTTGTGCCCTACAAGATATTTTAGGTCCCCAGCTATAGCATCGACGCCTTTGATTTTCGTACCGAGACCCTTTCCGCAAAAGAGAGTTAATTCTTCTTAACCACCCACATCTTCGGGTGGCTTAGAAGCAATGAGTCTAAGTGCAGATCTCGAGAATTTCGCTTTGGCTAGCAAATAGCCTTGCAGAGATGAATGATACTCGTATGAATAAGGTAAAAGTTCTTAGTTCTATGAACATAGCGGTTTGAAGACACACACTCATATTCATAAATTTGAGTACGGTTTCCGCAAAACATTGGCGTTAGGGTGACTCTGTGAGTCCTCTCTCAGATGAAGCCTTTGGACCATATGACGCCTTAGGTCCTGGGTTTTCTTCTTCCTGTGGTGTCATGATGACATTCACCGGAAGATTCTCAAGACAGCTTTTGGGAACCCAGATCTTCTTCATAGGCGGTCCATTCCTCGCAGCTTAGTACCAATATACCGCAAACACTTCACCGCTCGATTCTTGAACAGCTTATAGTTTGCATCAAAGGATTCATCAATGATAATAGGGTTAGCAGTGTAAAGCCAGATAAGGTGGATGGATCCATCAAGGTCCCTTTGCAAAGAACCCATGTGGTTTTGGGATACCGCCAAAGCTTCCAAAGAGGAACCATCAACATTCATTTTCCTCTCGAACCCAACACCCTCTTTCCTAGGGTTTCGTTCAAGATTCGCTTTTGAGGACATCGCAGTGTGTGATGCCCTTTCGCACTTTTATACATCCCTATTTCAAGCAATGTCTTCAACCTAGCATTTTCATCAAGAATTGCAGTGGTATCCTCCGCAGAGGGGTTAGTTACCACATTAGTAGTTGAAGACAATGCAACAGAGCAGCAGCTTGAACATTCAGAAGAGGTAGCGATACCACGCCAAGACATTTTAGACATGGTGGTTCAAATCCATCCTCGAGCGGAACTGATCCGTTGAGCGAGTGACTCATTCTCTTTTGAAGATCTTCATGAGCCGCCTCAATTTCTCTAGCTCTTGCTTCCTTTGAAGATAATCATAGGAGAGCTTTTCATGAGTAGTTGAGAGCGTTCATGACGACTTTCAAGTTCTTGGTACTTAGTGTGAAGATTTTAATGTCTTCAACTAAGAACTGTGAACGTGTCATTTCGCGCCCAACAGGTCATCGCTTTTGTCTAACAGTTTTGAGTATGTTCCATAGCTCTTGTTGTTCGTTGCAATTTTAGCAAGTGTTTTGTAGCTGGGTTTGATTCACAATCGAGTCATCTTCACTTGATGTTTGAAAGTAAGCATCACGTGATTTTACCTTGGCACCGCGTGCCATGAAGCAAGAGGGTGGGAGCAGGGTCGCCCTTGTCATCGCCTTCAGCTGGTGTAGAAGTCATTGTCTTCAGGTTGAAGATGGACTTGGCAACATAGGTCGTGGCTAAAGCCGACTTGCAACGCCAGGTCGGAATCCTCTCTGACTCCACCTCCACCTCCTCGTATGCATCTCCTCCTAATCCATTTCCTTACCAACAAAAGCACGAGCCTTGCCGATGAGCTCTTCTTATGAGATGAAGACTTTGATGAGGACTTGGAAGAAGACTTTGAAGATTTCTTCTTCTTCTTGTCATCCTAATCATATTCCTTGCTCTTCTTCTTCTTCTTCTCATTGTCCCACTCGTGGACACTCGAGATATAGTGTCCAGCTTTTCTTGCACTTGTGACAGGTTCTCTTCTTGTAGTCATGAGTGGAAGCTTCATCATTTCTTGAGCTGGATCGTGAAGACTTTCTTCCTAGTGAACTTCGAACTTCTTCACAAGCATAGCAAGTTCCTTTCCAATGTCTTCGTGGATCGCCGTAACCGCAATGATTCTTCTTCGATGAGGAAACAACTTTGCCTTCAAAGCGCGAGTTCGCCATAGTTGGGACCATAGATATCTTTTTTCTCGAAGTCGGAACTCATGTGTGTTGAGCCTCTCAAGTATATCGACGGATCGAGTGTCTTGAAGTCGACGTTCTTGTATCATGAGGGCAAGGGTGTCAAAAGAGCTGTCAAGTGATCTCAGAGTGTCTTGACGATTTCATGCTTGGCGATCTCGGGCGCGAGAGCATGAAGCTCATTTGTGATGTCAGGAGGCGATCAAACGTGAGCTGACATTTTCATTGTCGCTTTCTCTTGAAGCGTTGAAGAGGTTGTGAAGAACACCGATCCTTTGATCTCTCCGGTTGAGACGCTCGCTGACCTTGGATAGCCATCCCACTAGCTTCGACGCTTCAGAGCACTCACACGCCATATCGTCCTTTGGTCGATGACCACGATGATGTTCTTTGCAGAGAGTCCAGCTTGGATGAACTTTGACATCGCAGGGTGACACCTTCACGCATTTTGGGAACGCCTGTCTTGATGACATACCGAGGTCGACATCATCGGCTTCAAGATGCATGCGCATCTTATTCTTCCAAGAGGGATAGTCGGCTTCCATCGAACACGGGCAAGCAGTGGAGACTTTGATTATCCTCGCAATGATATAGCTAAAACTCTGTGGTTAAACCGAATCAGCATGTAACAAGGAGTACCTTGCTCGATACCAATTGAAAGTGCTAGTTATCGACTAGAGGGGGTGAATAGGCTATTTTGGGAAGGTCTTCAAAACACGGATGTTTCAAGACAAACAATAGAAATGACCTAATTGATATGCAGCGAAGATAAACTACAACAAGCAAACCATAGTCTAGTA
>JAHIAM010010704.1:0-19463 GCA_021605205.1 Aegilops longissima | reverse complement strand
TAGCTCCAAAAGTCCAAACTTCACTAAGTCATTTTGGAATTAATAAAAATACGAGCGAAGAAACTACTGAGGGGGCCACACCCGGCCACGAGGGTGGGAGGCGCCCCGCCTCATGGGCCCCGGTAGGCCTCCGGCCTGCCTTTCGCTATATGAAGTCTTCCGTCAGAAAAAAATCATAAGCAAGCCGAGAAGAAACTCCACCGCCACGAGGCGAACCAATCTAGGGCTACGAGCTGTTCGCCAGGGAAACTTCCCGGAGGGGGAAATCATCGCCATCGCTATCACCAACGGTCCTCTCATCGAGGGGGTCAACTCCATCAACATCTTCACCAGACCATCTCCTCTCAAACCCTAGTTCATCTCTTGTATCCAATCTTGTCCCAAAGCCTCGATTGGTACCGTGGGTTGCTAGTGTTGATTACCCTTGTAGTTGATGCTAGTTTGTTTATTTGGTGGAAGATCATATGTTCAGATCCTATATGCATATTAATACCTCTGATTATGAACATGAATATGATTTGTGAGTAGTTACGCTTGTATCCGAGGACATGGGAGAAGTCTTGCTATAAGTAGTCATGTGAATTTGGTATTCGCTCGATATTTTGATGAGATGTATGTTGTCTTTCCTCTAGTGGTGTTATGTGAACGCCGACTACATGACACTTCACCATTGCTTGGGCCTAGAGGAAGGCATTGGGAAGTAATAAGTAGATGATGGGTTGCTAGAGTGATGTAAGCTTAAACCCTAGTTTATAAGTTGCTTCGTAAGGGCTGATTTGGATCCATATGTTTCATGCTATGGTTAGGTTTACCTTAATACTTCTTTTGTAGTTGCGATGCTTGCAATAGGAGTTAATCATAAGTGGATGCTTGTCCAAGTAAGGACAGCACCCAAGCACCGGGTCCACCCACATACCAAATTATCAAAGTAACAAACGCGAATCATATGAGTGTGATGAAAACTAGCTTGACGATAATTCCTATGTGTCCTGGAGTGCTTTTTCTATATAAGAGTTTTTCCAGCTTGTCCTTTGCTACAAAAAGGATTGGGCCATCTTGCTGCACTTTACTTACACTCATTACTTGTTGCCGCTATAAATTACCTTATCACAAAACTATCTATTATCGATAATTTCAAAGCTTGCAGAGAATACCTTGCTGAAAACCGCTTATCATTTCCTTCCGCTCCTCATTGTTGACACTCTTACTTATCGAAAGGACTACGATAGATCCCCTATACTTGTGGGTCATCAAGACTTTTTCTCGGCGCCGCTGTCGGGAGTGAAGCGCCTTTGGTAGGTGGAATTTGGTAAGGAAAATTTATATAGTGTGCTGAAATTTCATCGTCACTAGTTACTATGGAAAGTAATCCTCTTAGGGCTTGTTCGGTATCTTCACCCACCAAGAGAGAAAAGAGTTGCTCCTCAACCTAATGAACCTACTGAAAATGTTTACTTTGAAATTCCTTCGGTATGATAGAGAAACTGCTAGCTAATCCTTTTGCAGGAGATGGAACATTGCATCCCGATTTACACTTAATCTATGTGGATGAAGTTTATGGATTATTTAAGCTTGCTGTATGCCCGATGATGTTATCAAGAAGAAGGTCTTCCTTTATCTTTGAAGGAGATGCATTGACATGGTATAGGCTATGTGATGATATGGGATCATGGAACTACAAACGATTGAAATTGGAATTTCATCAAGTTTTATCCTATGCATCTTGTTCATCGTGATCGTAATTATATATATAATTTTGGCCTCGAGAAGGAGAAAGCATCGCCAAGCTTGGGGAGGCTTAAGTCAATGTTATATTCATGCCCCAATCATGAGCTCTCAAGAGAAATGATTATTCAAAAATTTATGCTCGTTTTTCTCAATAATCGCCCATGCTCGATACTTTTGTAATCGGCTCTTTATGATGAAGACTATTGAATTCAAATGGGATTTATGGAAAGAATTAAAAGCAACTCAAGATTGGGACCTCAATGAAGGTAAGGAGTCGTATAACACCTAAGTTTGACGTGTTTAATCTTTTATGGATACCGATGTTTTCCGTGAATTTAGCAAAGAATATGGACTTGACTCAGATAGTAGCTTCTTCTCGTGAATTCTTGTTACTCATGTTGATCTCCTAAGGAGAGCTGGTTTAAATATAATCCTCCCATAGAAGCAAAAGTAGTTGCACCTATTAAAGTTGAAGAAAAGATTATCACTTACAATGATCCTGTTGTTCCTACCGCTATGTTGAGAAACCACCTTTCCTCGTTAGAATAAAAGATCATGCTAAAGCTTCAACTGTTGTCAACAAAAGTAATATTAGGACGCACAAACCCCGAGCAAGTTAAAGTTGAACCTAATATTGCTATGGTTAAAGATCTCTTGGCTGATAATATCGATGGGCATGTTATTTACTCGTGATGAGATGCTAGAATTGCTAAGCCCGGAGAAGTGCTTAGCTTTGGGTTCAATCTTTCTTGCAATGGGAAAAGTGCTTAGCTTTGGGTTCAATCTTTCTGTCCTTTCCCAAAGGATGTTAGGGCAGCAAGGCACGATTGTATTGTTGCCATCGAGGATAAAAAGATGGGGTTTATATCATATTGCTTGAGTTTATCCCTCTACATCATGTCATCTTGCCTAATGCGCTACTCGCTCTTATGAACTTAATACTCTAGATGCATGCCGGATAGTGTTCATGTGTGGAGTAATAGTAGTTGATGCGAATCGCTTGTCTACTTGTCACGGACGTGATGCCTATGTTCATGATCATGCCTAGATATTCTCATAACTATGCGCTTTTCTATCAATTGCTCGATAGTAATTTGTTCACCCACCGTAATATATGCTATCTTGAGAGAAGCCACTAGTGAAACCTATGGCCCCGGGTCTATTTTACATCATATTATTTTCCTATCAACTTGCTATTTCTGTCGCCGTTTATTTTGCAATCTTTACTTTCCAATCTATATAACAAAAATACCAAAGATATTTATCTTATTATCTTTATCGATCTCACTTTTGCAAGTGGTCAAAGGGATTGACAACCCCTTTATCGCGTTGGTTGCAAGGTTCTTGATTGTTTGTGCGTACTAGGTGATTTGTGTGTAGTCTCTCATCGGATTGATACCTTGGTTCTCAAAACCGATGGAAATACTTACGCTTACTTTATTGCATCACCCTTTCCTTTTCAAGGGAAAACCAACGCATGCTCAAGAGGTAGCATGATCTCCTTGCTCTTATAAACTCCTTGGTTCACCTCCACAATCATGATGGAGGCTCCAAGTGACACCTAACCAATCTAGGAGACATCACTCAAAAGGTAATAGATAATGTGTTGATGATGAACTCCTTACTCTTGTGCTTGAAATGATAGTCTCCCGCTTCAGTATCAAACCGGTCGATCTCTGTAGGGGGTCCCAATCTGCATCCGAGGATCGAGGGTAACAAGGACAAGGGGACAATGTGTTTACCAGTGTTTGGTCCTCTTAATGAAGGTAAAACCTCACGCCCCGCTTGGTTGTATTTGATAAGGGTTACAAGAGTTGATCTACGCCGAGATCGTAATGGTTAAACCCTAGCTGTCTAGCCTATAAGAATTCTGATAGCCTTTACGGACTAAACCCTCCGGTTTATATACACACCGGAGGGACCTAAGGTTGTACAGAGTCGGTTGGCAGAGGAAGGAGTAGTACATCCGGACACCAAACTTGCCGTCCACGCATACATGAGTCCTACCCGACACGGGAAAAGTCTTTGCTTGTATCTTCATTGCCCATCACCCGCCCATATCAAATAGCTGCACACCCGAGGACCCCTAGTCCAGACTCCCTCACTCCCCAACACTCAACTCTCTCACATAGATTTGGCTATGGTGGAAAGATGATTTGAGTGGAAAGCAACTTGGGGAAGGCTAGAGATCAAGATTATTGTGGTTGGATTGGAATATCTTGGTCTCAACACATGAGTAGGTGGTTCTCTCTCAGAAATTGAATGTTGGAACTGTAGGCATGTTCGGATGGCTCTCTCACTGATGGAGAGGAGGGTGGAGGGGTATATATAGCCTCCACACAAAATCTAACCATTACACACAAAAGAGCAAACCGAGCTGCACCGAATATATGAACTCAAGGAGATGATCAGTCAAAATGTGAATGTTAGGATTTTCGTGGGACCGACGTGATCAACTCGTGGGACCGATGTGCTAGGGTTAGGTATAACCTCAACTCGGTTTGGCCGACATAACTTGGTGAGACCGATTTGGCAATAAGCAAACAGAGAGTTGGTTAGGCAAAATCTGGGACCGACTGCATATTCTGGTGAGACCAAATAATTGCAACAGCTAACAAAGAGTTTTCAAGCCCATCTTGGTGATACCGAGATCCCATCGTGAGACCAAACTGATTAGGGTTTCGCAAAGCTAAGTCAAGTGAACTCAAGGTACCTGATGGATCAAATCGGGGCCAAGTTTAACTTTAGGTTTAGGACATATTTGGAATTGAGAAAGTGGTTGAGGGCGATACGCTCCAACGATCTACAATTTTTATTGTTCCATGCTGTTTTATTATCAATCTTGGATGATTTATAATCATTTTATAGTCATTTTATATCATTTTTGGTACTAACCTATTGACATAGTGCCAAGTGCCAGTTGCTGTTTTTTCCATGTTTTTTACATCGCATAAAATCAATACCAGACGGAGTCCAAATGCAAAGAAACTTCACGATGATTTTTTATGGACCAAAAGGAAGAATTTGGGCCCTGGTTGCACCTGGGGGGAGTCCCGAGGAGGGGACAACCCACCAGGGCACGCCAGGAGGCCCAGCGCCCGGGTGGGTTGTGCCCACCTCGGTGCCCCCGACCGCCTCTTTGCTCTATAAATACCCCAATATTCCGTAAACCCTAGGGAGTCGATGAAATATTCATCCAGCGCCGCAGAGTTCGTAACCACCAGATCCATTCTAGACACCATCTCGATGGGGTTCACCACCTCCATTGGTGCCTCCGATGATGCGTGAGTAGTTCTTTGTATACCTTCGGTTCGTAGTTAGTAGCTAGATGGCTTTCGCTCTCTCTGAATTCTCAATACAATGGTCACTTGGAGATCCATATGATGTAACTTTTATGTGTGTTTGTTGGGATCCGATGAACTTTGAGCTTATGATCACATATCTTTTATATCCATGAAAGTTATTTGAGTTTCTTTGATCTCTTATATGCATGTCTCTTATAGCCTCGTATTTCTTCTCCGATATTTGGGTTTTGTTTGGCCAACTTGATCTATTTATCTTGCAATGGGAAGAGGTGCCCTAGTGGGTCTGATTACGGTGCTTGATCCCAGGAAAGAAAGGGAACCGACACGTATCACTACAAAAAAACACTTCCATGATGGTACATGTTTGTCACAAGAGGTCGCTTTTGTCATGCATGTACATCCATGACAAATTTATGATGTAATCAAGATAGTCATACTGATGTCGAGAAGTGTTCCTTGACATTACCAAAATTATCATCATGGAAGTGTCCACTTCCATGACGATAAATCGCCACGTATAAGTGCTTTTCCAAGGGTGACCGACACGCGGCATCCAACGAACGAACGCGTTGCTTATCGTGTCGGGTTTTGGATCCGATAACTCGTTATCGTCTCACCAATGGGGATTTTCCATGTGTAAAATCATCATTGGCTGGAGGAAACATGTTGCTCATTGTTGGGACAGATGTCATCCACTCATTGGATGATAGCGCCTATGATACGCCGACAGTGGCACGGCCCAACAGAGGCCCATTCTGTGAAAAGGCCCTGCTTGACTTGGTCGAAGGTGACGGGCCGCCCATGGAAAGCTCGTTAACGGCCTGTCGATATAGCCCATTTACGCCCGCTAACCCAAGGCCCATTACGCCCTATCCAATTAGGCCCAGAGCATCATCCGCCATCCAATATGATTCCAACCTGCTCACTTCTAGCCCATGTATGGCCCATGACGCTTTTCGCCCTTATGAGGCCCTATGTAACTCTTGGCCTATTAACGCCCGGTGAACTGCCCGCAATGAACAAAGGTATCACTTTATACCCATTAACGGCTCAGGTGAAACTGGCCAGTAATGAACAAAGGTATCACTTTATACCCATTAAGGCCTATACTTGGGCCAATGCTTCAAATTTCATGTTATCTTTCTGCTTCTCGAGCCCATTTATTCTGGGCTCATTTCGAGCATTCGCTTACTTACGGCCCACATTATCATTTTCTCGCCAGGCCAAATTCAGCCCGTGGTTATAGTTGGCCCATTTGTGGTCCGTTAATACATTGGGTCGCTTTTCATAGCGCCATCAAATACAGCCTTATTAACGATGGCCCGTTATGGTCGCCCATGAACGGACGATTCCAACTTAGCCCGCTTACGCCATAATGTGGCTCGTTATTGGCCCATGTTCGCCAATCGATCTTACGGCCCGTATAAGGCCCATTGATGATACGGCCCGTAGAAGGCCCATTGTTTCTACGCCCAGAAGGCCCAATGTTTCACGGCCCGTAGAAGGCCTCATCGCTTTACGCCCGTAGAAGGCCCATCGCTTTCACGCCGAGAAGGCCCATCGCTTTCACGGCCCATAGGAGGCCCACGTCACTACAAGAATATTAGCCCATGGTTATTGTGGCCTAGTTTTAAAAATAGGTTGTTGCAGCCACTAGCAAACCGCGGAAAAGAACCTGACCGACTACAAGCAAACAAATAAACAAGACAACAAGGAAATAAATAAGCAAGCAACTTATGCTAGGCTATACGGCTATTACACATATTACATCCACTAAGCATCAAAGTTCACCACCAATGCAAATATAGGGAAATAGCAAAGATATAAACGCCAAGAGCAAAACAAGTCCGAATCAAACCACTTCAAGAGTTCAAGAAACAATATCCTGGTACCCATAATGTCGGGCAAGATGCTTAGCAAGCTTATTAACTTTCTCTTGTTTGGCGCTTAAATCCTCCAAATACCGTTGTTGCACAAGAAAGTACGATCTGAATTTTGCGGATTCTCACCCTTCGCTTTGCCGCAGACGATGATCGATGCCTTCAGCTTGTAGCGACAAGAAGTCAAGTGATTCGCAGCGAATTCGAAGAGCTTGTGCAGCGATCGCCAAGAATCTAACACTACATCAACGCAGATGTGGGGTTTTCACTATCTACAAGATCGCTTTTATCACCTTTCTTGAGACCAACAGGTTGTCTCACCATCTTGAACCTTATCTGCATTACTTTCTACCATTGCATAGTGGGTGCTTTTCTCCAATATTCGCTTTGCATACTACAAGAGAAACAAGGCATACATCCAAGTTTAGCTTGTAGTATACCAAACTCATTTTGGTAAACCGTTCAAGAGTAAGGTGGACAGGATAACAACATGAAACAAACATATAGCTATGTACTTGAAGGAAATATGCCCTAGAGGCAATAATAAAGTTATTATTTATTTCCTTATATCATGATAAATGTTTATTATTCATGCTAGAATTGTATTAACCTGAAACATAATACATGTGTGAATATATAGACAAACAGAGTGTCACTAGTATGCCTCTACTTGACTAGCTTGTTAATCAAAGATGGTTATGTTTCCTAACCATGGACAAAGAGTTGTTATTTGATTAACGGGATCACATCATTGGTTGAATGATCTGATTGACATGACCCATTCCGTTAGCTTAGCACCCGATCGCTTAGTATGTTGCTATTGCTTTCTTCATGACTTATACATGTTCCTATGACTATGAGATTATGCAACTCCTGCTTACGGAGGAACACTTTGTGTGCTACCAAACGACAACGTAATCGGGTGATTATAAAGGTGTCTACAGGTGTCTCCAAAGGTACTTGTTGGGTTGGCGATTTCGAGATTAGATTTGTCATCCGAATGCCTGAGAGGTATCTCGGCCTCTCGGTAATGCACATCACTTAAGCTTTGAAGCATTGCAACTAATGAGTTAGTTGCTAGATGATGTATTACGGAACGAGTAAAGAGACTTGTCGGTAATGAGATTGAACTAGGTATTGGATACCGACGATCGAATCTCGCAAGTAACATACCGATGACAAAGGAACAACGATGTTGTTATGCGGTCCGACCGATAAAGATCTTCAGAGAATATGTAGGAGCCAATATGGGCATCCGTGTCCCGCTTATTTGTTATTGACCGAGACGGTCTCGGTCATGTCTACATTGTTCTCGAACCGTAGGGTCCGCACGCTTAAGGTTTCAAGGACGTTATATTATGAGTTTGTGTATTTTGATGTACCGAAGAGTTCGAGTCCCGATGTGATCACTGACATGACGAGGAGTCTCAAATGGCCGAGACATAAAGATTGATATATTGGACGGCTATATTCGACACCGAAAGGTTCCAAGTTTCCGAGAGAAATCGGAGTCCCTGAGGGGTTACCGAACCCCTGGGAAGTAATGGGCCTTATTGGGCCAAGAGGGAGGAGAGGGTCGCACCAGAGGTGGCGCTCCTCTGGGAGTCCGAATAGACAAGGAAGGGGGCGCCCCTTCCTCTCCCTCCCCTCTCTTTCCTTCCCCTTCCTCCTTCCTAGTTGGACTAGGAAAGGGAGTCCTACTCCCACTAGGAGGAGGACTCCCTCCCTTGGCGCGCTCCTAGGGACGGCCGCCTCCCCTGCTCCTTTATATATCGAAGGGGGGCACCCTAGAACACACAAGTTGATCCTTGAGATCGCTCAGCTGCAGGTGCCCCCTCCACCATATTCCACTCGTCATATCAGTAGCGTGCTTAGCGGCCTTCGCGTAAAACATCAAGATCGCCACCACGCCGTCAGGTCGATTTGAACTCTCTCTCCCGGAGCTTTTCCGGATCGAGCTCGAGGAGCGCCACCGAGCTGTACGGTGTCAAGAACTCGGAGGCACCGGAGTAACGGCGCTGGATCGTTGATCGCGAGGAGAACGTACGACTACTTCCTCTACGCCAGATCGCCCGCTTTGGTCTACGAGGGTACGTGAGACAACACTCTCCTCTCGCTATGCATCACCATGATCTTGCGTAGGGAATTTTTTTGAAATTACTTGCTCCCAACAAAGGGCATCCGAGCCTAGGTTTTATGGTTTGATGTTTTGCACGAGTAGAACACAAGTGAGTTGTGGGCGATAAGTCATACCGCCTACCAAGATGTCATACATTGGTTCAGCGGTATTGTGAGATGAAGCTGCCCGACCGACATTACGCCAGACGCTTACGCGAGACTGGTTTCACTGCTACGAGCACTGCGTGCTAAAGGTGGCTGGCGGTGTCTGCTCTCTCACTTTAGTTGAACTGAAAGCATACGCCCGGTCCTTGAGAAGGTTAAACGAGTCTATTTGACGAAGTATCGCTGTGGTCTTGATGCGAGGTAAGATTGGTTCTGCTTAAGCCCGTAGCAGCCACGTAAAATTTGCAACAAAACAAAATAGAGGACGTTTAACTTGTTTTTTGCATGTTGTGATGTGATATGGTCAAGCGTGATGCTATATTTTATTGTATGAGATGATCATGTTTTGTAACCGGTTATCTTAGATCCGGTCGGGAGCCGATGGTTGTCGCTTTATTGTATGAAATGCAACGCTCAGTAATTGCTTTTACTTTTATCACTAAGCGGTAGCGATAGTCGAGAAGCAATAGATTGGCGAGACGACAACGATGCTAATGATGGGAGATCAAGGTGTCGCTACCGGACGATTTATGGTGATCACGATTTATGTTTCGAGATGGAGATCACAAGCACAAGATGATGATGGCCATATCATATCACTTATATTGATTGCATGTGATGTTTATCCTTTATGCATCTTGTCTTGCTTGATTGACAGTAAGCATTTTAAGATGATCTCTCACTAAAATTATCAAGTAGTGTTCTCCCGAGTATGCACCGCTGCCAAAGTTTTTCGTGCGAGACACCACGTGATGATCGGGTGTGATAAGCACCACGCTTCTCAATACAACGGTGCAAAAATGCTTGCACACTGCGGAATACTCAAGTTATACTTGACGAGTCCTAGTATATGTGATATGGCCTCTAATTACCTGGAGACCGAAAGGTTCGTGAGCGGAATCATATAGTAGATATGATCAACATAGTGATGTTCACCATTGAAACTACTCCATCTCACGTGGATGATCGCGATATGGTTTAGTTGATTTGGATCACGTGATCACTTAGATGACTAGAGAGATGTCTATCTAAGTGGGAGTTCTTAATAATATGATTAATTGAACTTTAATTTATCATGAACTTAGTCCCGGTAGTATTTTTGCAAATTATGTTGTAGATCAATAGCTCGCGTTGTTGCTTCCCTATGTTTGTTGCTTTCATATGTTTGTTTTGATATGTTCCTAGAGAAATTATGTTGAAAGATAGTAGTAGCAATGATGCGGATTGATCCGTGATCTGAGGTTTATCCTCATTGCTTGCACGTAAGAATTATGTCCTTGATGCACCATTAGGTGAGATCTATCTATCATGGAGCAGTATGCGTACGTTATGAACGCTATTAGCTTCAATATGATGACTACTTGATAGTTTAAGTTCACCATGCTTAACGCTTTAGAATCGGGACTTCAAAGACGCTTTTGAACGCCATGGACCATATGAGATGTTCCAGAGGAGAAGTTAATATTTCAAGCAAATACCCGGTTGAGAGATATGAAGTTCCAACAAGTTCTATAGCTAAAAGATGGAGGAGAATCGCCAACTAGTGAGCATGCTCAGTATTGTTCGGTACTTCAATCGCTGAATCAAGTGGGAGCTAATTCCGATAAGATAGTGATCACGTAATTCTTCTAGTCACCATCACCGTTAGGAACTTCTGGATGAACTATAATATGCAAGGGATAACGGAACACCCCAAGCTCTTCGTGATTGAAATCGCATTTAAGGTAGAAATCAAGAAAACATCAAGTTGATGATTGACAAGACCACTAGTTTCAAGAAAAGGGCAAAGAGAAAGAAAGGGAACTTCAAGTAGATTGACAAGCAAGTTGTCACTCCCACGAAGAGGCCCAAAGCTGAACCCAAGCCCTAAACCGAAGTGCTTAACGCAAAGGGACTGGTTATCGAAGCGTAACTACCCCAAGTATTTGGCTAATAAGAAGGATGGCAAAGTAAACAAAGGTATATTTGATATACATGTTATTGATGTGTACTTTACTAGTGTTTATAGCAACCCCCGTATTTGGTAATCGTTCGCTTGCTAAGAGTAGTAACTCAAACGGAGTTGCGTATCAAATAAACTAGTTAAGGGTGAAGTGACGATGTGTGTTGAAAGTAGTTTCAAGATTGATATGATCATCATCGCACACTCCCTATACTTTCTGGATTAGTGTTGAACCTAAATAAATGTTATTTGGTGTTTGGCTGAGCATGAATATGATTTGATCAGATTTATTGCAATACGGTTATTCATTTAAGTAAGAGAATAAACTGTTGTTCTGCTTACATGAATAAAACCTTATATGGTTACACACCCAATGAAAATGGTTCAATGAATCTCGATCGTAGTGATACACATATTCATAATATTGAAACCAAAATGCAAAGTTAATAATGATAGTGCAACTTATTTGTGGCACCGCCGCTTAGGTCATATTAGTAAAGCGATGAAGAAACTCCATGCCGATGGGATTTTGGAATCACTTGATTATGAATCACTTGATGCTTATGTAACCATGCCTCATGGGCAAGATGACTAAGACTGCTCTCCTAACAAAGGAGCGAGCAACCGACTTATTGAAAATAATACATACCGATGTATGCGATCCAATGAGTGTTAAGGTCACAAGGGTATCGTTATTTTCTCGACCTTCACAGATGATTTGAGCAGATATGGGTATATCTTCTTGATGAAACATAAGTCTGAAATAGTTGAAAGGTTCAAAGAATTTCAGAGTGAAGTGGAAAATCATAGTGACAAGAAAATAAGGTTTCTACGATCTGATCATGAGACAAATATTTGAGTTACGAGTTTGGTCTTCAATTAAAACAATGTGAATAGTTTCACAAATTCATGCCACCGAACACCACATCATAATGGTGTCCGAACATCATAACCGCATTTTATTGGATATAGTACAATCTATGATGTTTCTACCGATTTACCAATATCGCTTTTGGGATCATGCATTAGAGACAGCTGCATTCACGCTAAAACGGGCACCATCTAAGTCCGCTGAGATGACACAATATGAACTATGGTTTGGCAAGAAACCAAAGTTGTCATTTCTTAAAGTTTGGGGCTGCATGCTTATATGAAAAAGTTTCATCCCGATAAGCTCGAACCCAAATCGGAGAAGTGCCTTCATAGAATACCCAAAGGAAATTGTTGGGTACACCTTCTATCACGATCCAAGGCAAGACATCCGTGTTAAGAATGGATCTTTTCTAGAGAAGGAGTTTCTCTCAAAGAAGTGAGTGGGAGGAAAGTAGAACTTGATGAGGTAATTGTACCTCTCCCTTATTGAAAGTAGTTCATCACAGTAAATTTGTTCCGTGACTACTACACCAATTAGTGAGGAAGCTAATGATGATGATCATGTAACTTCGCACTGTTACTACCGAATCTCGAGGTAAACCAGAGTGAGATCCGCACTGCAGTGGTACGGTAATCCTGCTCGAAGTCATGTAACTAGACCATGATGAACCTAAAACTATGAGGAAGCGATGATGAGCCCAGATTCCGCAAATGGCTTGAGGCCATAAACTGAGATGAGATCCATGTATGAGAACAAAGTGTGGACTTTGGTGGAGTTGCCCAATGATCGCAAGCCATAGAAAATAAATGGATCTTCAAGAAGAAGACGGACGCCGATAGTAGTGTTACTATCTACAAAGCTAGACTTGTAAAAGGGTTTTTGGCAAAGTTCAAGATGTTGAATACATGAGATTTTCTCACCGATCAATGCTTAAAAGTCCTGTCCGAATCATGTTAGCAATTGCCGATTTTATGAAATCGCAAATGGATAAACAAAACTGCATTCCTTAATGGAGTTATTAAAGAAGAGTTGTATGATGCAACCAAGAGGTTTTTTCGATCCTAAAGGTGTTAACAAAAATGGCATCTATGGACCTGCAAGCATCTCGGAGTTGAATATACGCTGATAAGTTGATCAAAGATATAGTTTATACGATTTGCGGAAGCCCGATTTACTAGAAAGTGAGGGAGCACTACAAAGATTTTGATAAGTATATGTGAATGACATATTGTAGATCGGAAATAATGTAGAATTATTCTGCAAAGCATAAAGGAGTGTTTAAAAGGAGTTTTTCAAAGAAAGACCTGTGAAGCTGCTTATATTGAGCATTAAGATCTATAGAGATAGATCAAGACGCTTGATAAGTTTTTTCAATGAGTACATACTTGACAAGATTTTGAAGTAGTTCAAAATGGAATAATAAAGAAAGAGTTCTTGCCGTTAAAGGTATGAAATTGAGTAAGACTCAAAACCCACCACCAGAAGATAGAAAGAGAATGAAAGTCATTCCTATGCCTTGGCCATAGGTTCTATAAAGTATGCCATGCGGTACCTGATCTATTGTATACCCGCACCAGTTTGGCAAGGAGTACAATAGTGATCTAGGAGTAGATCATCGACAAGTCAAAATTATCCTTAGTGGAATAAGGATATGTTTCGATTATGGAAGTGAAAAAGGTTCGTCAGAAAGGGTTACGCCGATGCAAGTTTTGACACCGATCCGATGACTCTAAGTCTCGATCTAGATACATATTGAAAGTGGAGCAATTAGCTAGGTAGCTCCGCAGAGCATTGTAGACATAGAAAATTGCAAAATACATAACGGATCTGAATGTGAAAGACCTGTTGACTAAGATTATCTCACAAGCAAAACATGATCACACCTTAGTACTCTTTGGGTGTTAATTCATAGCGATGTGAACTAGATTATGAATCTAGTAAACCTTTGGATGTTGGTCACATGGCGATGTGAACTATGGGTGTTAATCACATGATGATGTGAACTATCGATGTGAATCACATGGTGATGTGATCTAGATTATTGACTTAGTGCAAGTGGGAGATCAAGGAAATATGCCCTAGAGGCAATAAAGTTATTATTTATTTCCTTATATCATGATAAATGTTTATTATTCATGCTAGAATTGTATTAACCGAAACATAATACATGTGTGAATATATGACAAAGAGTATCACTAGTATGCCTCTATTGACTAGCTTGTTAATCAAAGATGGTTATGTTTCCTAACCATGGACAAAGAGTTGTTATTTGATTAACAGATCACATCATTGGTTGAATGATCGATTGACATGACCCATTCCGTTAGCTTAGCACCCATCATTTAGTATGTTGCTATTGCTTTCTTCATGACTTATACATGTTCCTATGACTATGAGATTATGCAACTCCTGCTTACCGGAGGAACACTTTGGTGCTACCAAACGTCACAACGTAATCGGGTGATTATAAAGGTCTCAAGGTGTCTCCAAAGGTACTTGTTGGGTTGGCGATTGAGATTAGGATTTGTCACCAATGCCTGGAGAGGTATCTTCCGGCCTCTTAATGCACATCACTTGTTTGAAGCATTGCAACTAATGAGTTAGTTGTAGATGATGTATTACTGAACAGTAAAGAGACTTGTCGGAATGAGATTGAACTAGGTATTGGATACCGAATCAATCTCGGAAAGAACATACCGATGACAAAGGGAACAACGATGTTGTTATGCGGTCCGACCGATAAAGATCTTCGAGAATATGTAGGAGCCAAATGGGCATCCAGGTCCCGCTATTGGTTATTGATCGGAGACGGTCTCGTCATGTCTACATTGTTCTCGAACCGTAGGGTCCGCACGCTAAGGTTTCAGGACGTTATATTATGAGTTTGTGTATTTTGATGTACCGAAGAGTTCGAGTCCCTGATGTGATCACGGACATGACGAGGAGTCTCAAATGGTCGAGACATAAATATTGATATATTGACGGCTATATTCGGACACCGGAAAGGTTCCAAGTTTCCGGAGAAAACCGGAGTGCCGGAGGGGTTACCGAACCCCGGGAAGTAATGGGCCTTATTGGGCCAAGAGGGAGAGAGAGGGCGCACCAGAGGTGGCGCGCCCTGGGAGTCCGAATAGGAAGGGGCGCGGCCCTTCCTCTCCCTCTCCCTCTTTCCTTCCCCTTCCTCCTTCCTAGTTGGACTAGGAAAGGGAGTCCCACTCCCACTAGAGGAGGACTCCTCCCTGGCGCGCCTCCTAGGGCCGGCCGGCCCCCTTGCTCCTTTATATAGCAAGGGGGCACCCAGAACACACAAGTTGATCCTTGAGATCGCTCTCAGCCGAAGCGGTGCCCCCTCCACCATATTCCACCTCGGTCATATCGAGGGTGCTTAGGCGGCTCCCGCCAGAAACATCAAGATCGCCACCACGCCGCCGTGTTGACTTTGAACTCTCTCCCCGAGCTTTGCCGGATCGACGAGGAGCGCCACCGAGCGTGGTGTCAAGAACCGGAGGCACCGGAGTAACGCGCGATCGTTGGATCCGAGAGAACGTACCTACTTCCTCTACGCTAGATCGCCTGGTCTACGAGGCACGAGACAACACTCTCCTCTCGCTTATGCATCACCATGATCTTGCTTGTGCGTAGGATTTTTTTGAAATTACTTGTTCAATAAGACTATGGTCACCGATTGTCCATATCATTCTAGTTTATGTTCCTAATCAAGATAGAGACACAGTCAACCATATATTTTAAGACACAAAAGATAGATGTAATATAAGTGTGAGAAACTAACAATATTGGCAGCACTTGTAATGTGCATCACATGAGAACATAACTGCTTATACAACTTAAACTGAAATCAACATAGAGCAAGAAGTTAGAACAACAATCCAGCTTAAAGAAATAGGTTTGAAACATACCTGCTATGCCATTGGAGTTTCAATTGATCCTTCAAATTCAAAGTAGTTGGTATGAGTAAAGTGATGCAACAAAGGAGTATGGACCATAGCTACGAATCGACCCGAGAAAGCTTGCTTTCCGCTTTAAACGGAGTTTGGGTTAATGGTGGTCTTCGTGCTTTGGGCACCGCAGAGCTTTACAAACGCTCGTGTGGGGGTACTTTGGTGGACATGGTGCTTTGTCAACTATAAGTGGGTTACTATCCCTGGGTTGTTAGATGGGTTGTAGCTGGTTCTCCCAACGGTGTAAGTGTGCAACTGAAGAGTCTCGATTATGTGTGGTGGGGCTAGTTTGTGGCCAAGACAACCATGGTTCTATCTCATCGACGGGTAGCAATCGCTTTTGTGAAGAACGGTTTTGCTCCTTAGATACCGCCATCACCCCTCCAATTCAAATGGCTGATAAACAAGAAAAGAAATTGAACGCATGACATTGTATGATAGATGATGGTAATTCACATATATGTTGTCTAACCAAACAGGACAGATGACACAATTTCACATATATGATGCCTAACTAAACAGGATAGCATAACAGTTCGTATATGATGGATAATTTAACAAGATATAATGGCATAATTCAACATATGATGAGTACCTAAACAGATGACATGACAAAACTATATGATGTCTTTCTAAAATAGGTTGGGATGAAATAATTCACATACATGTTGTCTAAGTATACAAGATGGCATGATATAATTGACATAATTGATTCATACTAAGCAGGCACTGCATGTATGATCTCTAAACCAGCGATAGAATTCAATATTGTGCATATGATGTCTAAACTAAGCAATGCAAGACACCATATGCATCATATGAGAAATATAAACATTGCAACTTAGAGCATACACCTGTGTGGGATATAGGACTTGTCATCTGCTCTAATCCTCCTCCGAGGAGCTCCTCAGAACCATCGAGATATATGCTTCAACAGTACCATCCAGCTCAAGACCTTGTTTTCACTCCGATTTTTCCATAACCGCTCAAATGGCTGATACACATGAAGAGTAGTTCAATATACATGATTGTCGACAAATGGAATACGTAATGAAAAAAAGATGGCATGAGATAATTCACATATATGATGCCTGGCTCCATGGCGGCATAATTCACATATATGATAACTGCTGAAAAGCATGGCATTGCATAATTCACATATCTGATATAGAAAGCAAACATGAGGCATTCACACAAAGCATGTTTAATCTAAGCAGATGGCATGGCAATGCAAGACACCATATGCATGATATGAGCAATATAACCCAGCCAAGTTAGAGCATGCACCTCGGGGGATACGACTGGTCATCTCTCTCAATCCTCCTCCGAGGAGCTATTCAGAATCAACAAGAAATCTGCATCGACGTGTAGCACCGATCGCCGTAAGACCTTGTTTTCACTCCATTTTCCCATGATGACTCAAATGGCTGATGCACAGAAGAGTAGATGAATGTATAAACATTGTTGACAAATGGAATACATTATGGAAAAAAATGGCACGATACAATCTACATATACGATGACTGCTAAACAGGATGGCATTGCATGATTCACGATATGATGCCCGCTAAAGAAGATGGCATTGATATTCCATATACTTTTCCGTTTAATATTTGTCTTTTAGAGATTTCAAATGGACTACCACATACGGATGTATATACATATTTTAGAGTGTAGATTCACTCATTTTGTTCCGTATGTAGTCACTTGTTGAAATCTCTAAAAGACAAATATTTAGGAATGGTGGAGTATGATAGAAACCAAACAGTGGCATTCACACAAAGCAAATCTAAACTAAGTGATGACATATAAGATGTATAATGTAAGCAATGCAAGGCCCATATGCATGATATGACCAACATCAAGATGCATTAGAGCAAACACCTCTGTGGTAAACATGCATGGTCGGCTCCTTCCAATCTCCATCCAATGCTTATCTTCCTCCGAATACAACTGAAATGCAGAGAGGGGGGACTACCACCATGGAGCAACGCTCGATGACATTATATTCACACGAACGGTTTCTTTTTTCTACATGTTCAAGACGATTGTGTACAATATCACATGCATAAAAAAATAGTTAGATTTTGTAAGGCCTAAGGGTGCATGCAAAAATCAAGACTGATGGTAGCAAACGAGTGGATGGATCCAAAACTAATGATAAAGTGTAGATTATAGCTTCAGCTTAAAAGATAGACAATGGATCATCTATTGTTTGTTGCCCACCCAACATGAACCACATAGAAGACCCGATGAACCGGATAGTAGATGATACTATTCGTTGGCTCGATATGAGACCCATGGGCAATTCAAAACTCAAGATTGAACGATAAAGTAGGTAATAATAACCGATGTATAACGTAAAACACGAAGATCATGACTTCTTCCGAACTGTCTAGTCCTCGTGTTCATCCGTCACGATGATGGTAATGCAGTTGCTGGCTGCCGGCAACGGGAAGATGATCTGAGGCGGCAAAGAAAGTCCGAGGGGGATCTCCTAAGTGAACGCTTCATCGATGGTGCACCTCGTGGGTGGATGACGCACGACAGAGCAGGACATAACACACGTAGTTTTTTTGAGGCCAATCAAAATGAAGTAAATCTGTAAGGCTCCTTAGAATTGGAGGATTCTATAAACGCAGGACAGAAAACACAGAATAGGATAGGAATGCACGGCAAAACAGAGCATTTGGAAACATAGGATTTCACCAACCGGTGTTTGGCTCACATGAATTGGAAGAACAGAGGAATGGAGAAACAAAGTGATGCGACGAGTGTACAACCTCTTTGGCATAGCCTTGTGGACCTCAAGATCATTGTTGACGTGGAGGATGGTGATGATGCTGTGACTGTCGAGGGGAAGAAGATCCGAGGCCTCGGAACGGCGCCGAGGGTACTGCTCACTGTGATGGACGGTTCCGTGCTGGAGCAGCTCCGCTAAGGTGTACAAGACGAGGCTGAAGCATGACAAGACAGCATAACTTTAATCTGAAGTGGGACCCTAATATCATTTGCAATAGATGATGTAAAATACATCACCAAAAAGTGCTAGATGTAAACGATCAGCCAGCTTACCACGCCCGACAAATGTCAAGTACTGTTCACTCAACTTAATCAAGAAAATGAACTTCACAAATAAACTGAATTTTACCGTCAAACTGATTGAACTAGTAACAGAGCATTGCAATAGATGTTTAGGGCGTCGAGCACTAGTAGCAGAGAAGCGTGATCTAAATCAGCAGACGCCGAGGGAACGACTAGCAGAGAGCAAGTCGTGCAGAGCACCGCGAAGGAAGTAAAGCAGCAACTCCTAGAGCTGCCGGAGGTCATGCAAAGAGAAGAGTAAGCAAGCGAGAGAAGAGCAAAGCAGCAGACGAATGGGAGAAGAAAAGCAGCGACCGCAAAGAAGAACAAGAGCGCGAAGCGAAGCCGAGAGCTGAGAAGTGCTAGGAAGTCGCCGAGGAAGCAACGACATGGGGGAGACGCTATGAT
>JAHIAM010010703.1:0-12558 GCA_021605205.1 Aegilops longissima | reverse complement strand
GATGGCCGAGGTGGCGGACGGCGCAATGGCGGCGGTGGTCCGCGAACTCCGCAGGTGGCGACTGGGGTGAGGAGGGAGGGACTAGGAGGAAATGGCGAGATGGCCATTTATAGGGGGCAGGTCGGTTTGGAGGAGGGGAGGATTTAAATCCCGCGATTCGCGATGTCGCGGTGGTGGAGATCTGGAGCATCTCTCGGGAGGAAAGAGATGATTGCACGGATCGGCTGGATTTGGCCCAAAAAATAGTACCTTCCTTTTTAATAACCCAAAGAAGAATCATTTTAGGAAATAAAATGAAAATAAAATATAGGAGTATTATATATCAAAATGATCGAAAAATAAGCCCAATTTAATGGGATAGTTTAGGCAAATAAAATACTTTTGAAAATCATTTTTAAAATTCAAACAAAAATCAAAATGACTCTCAAAACTCTATGGAAAATTTATTCCAACATTTTTGGGGTGTCATGACTCCTCTCAACACTTTTGTTAAAGTGTTCTTTGTCGAAAGTTTTTGAATAAAACTCAAATGCCACTTTGAGTTAAAACAAAATTTAAAATGACAAATTCAAAATTAAATTTTCTTTACTTCCCAATTCTTTCATTGAAGAAATCATGAGGATCATTGAGTGGCATGAAGTTTGAAATATTTCCAAATTCAAATATTCCTCTCAACAAAACTTCAAAAGTTTAAAATTCCAATCAATTTCACGTAATCATCACTCAACAATCAATCAAACAATCATATATTTTAATTATTATAACATTTCAAAATTTAGAATTTTGGGATGTAACACCCAACGTCCAAAGGTCTAAACTGGGTAAGTTTGTAGCTTCATCTAGAAGCCACGAACCCTCCAAAAACATTCATACACAATGGCCGCTTAACACATTACAAATTAAATCACTCGCCACTATTTGGGACACCGAATTACTATCTCATTCGTAACATCCCAAAATTCTAAATTTTGGAATGTTATAAACAAATAGATAGTTTTGCTGATTGTTTGATTGATTGACTGAAAGTGAGTGAATTCAAACTTTTGAAAGTTAAATGAGAGGAATAAAAGGACTTTCCCAAACTTTCATTTTGCTTTTATGATCTTCGAATTCAAATTCTTTTCATCACAAAACCCGGAGAGAAGATGACATGACTTCTTCCATTTATTTAAATGACAAGGGTGTTGAAAATATTTGAATTTCATTTGGAAAATATTTTCCAATTCTGAAACTTTATGCAACTCAATGATTTTCACGAGCTAAGATAAAATGACTTCTTCAAAACATATGAAATATGAGTTGGGAGTTTCAAAGAAATAAATTCAAAGTCCTTGAATTATTTTCAATTGGAGTTATTTGAGTTTTATTCAAATTATTTTTCTCAAAATAAAATATATGGAAAATAGGGTAACATGATTCCCTACATCA
Organism: Aegilops longissima; assembly: GCA_021605205.1. Taxonomy (NCBI): domain Eukaryota; kingdom Viridiplantae; phylum Streptophyta; class Magnoliopsida; order Poales; family Poaceae; genus Aegilops; species Aegilops longissima. The sequence continues at coordinate 11,130 of JAHIAM010010703.1, read as the reverse complement.
AAAATTGAGAGAAATTAATTTGAAATCATTTTGGTATTTTTAAAATGATTTTCAGTGGATTTTATTAGGCAGTAGCACTGTTTGTTTTATTTGAATTTTGTGTATTTTATTTGAAGCTAGAATAAAATTCATCATGTAGGAAATCTTTTTCTGAAAATTTTGATATATTATTGCCTATATAATATATTTATTTATTTGGTTTTTTATTTTTATTTGTCTCTTAAAAAAATAAAAAAAGAGTTAGGCCTGGGCCAAAGGCCCAAGCCGCCAAGTCACCGGCCGGTCAAGGCCACAAGGCCAACGACCCACGCACCTAGGGGAGCCAGGAGCCCCAAGTTTCCTATTCTTTACGATTCCTAGTAGAATTTGATCCCGCTTTGTTATTCGCTTTTATTCCTAGGATTCCTAATCCTAATCTATTTCTTGTCCCCTACCCCAAGCAAAACCCCTTCCTCTCCAATATAAATACCCAAGCACCCACCCTCCAACACATCAAATCAACTCTCCTCTCCTTCCTCCTCGCACAGAGAAGAGTCGCCGCTTATAGCCAGCCGCCGCCACTCACGCCACGCCTCACCAGCGCCGCCTCACCAGCCTGCACGCCGCCACCCACGAGCCTCGCTTCTCGAGGTACTAGCCTCAAGGCCAGCCACGCTTTCTAGATCGGTTTCAGATCGGTTTCATTCCGCTTTAGATCGGTTTTCGTTTTGTTTTTCCAAACCCAGATCGCTTCTCGCCGTTTTTCTTTCCGTTTTGTTTAGATGCGCTCACGATAGATTTTTCTTTTATTTTAATTTCCGTCATGGACCTATCCGTAGTCCCTAATCTTCAAACGATCATAACTTTTTACTCGTAAGTCGGAATCCAACGAAACCAACGCCCACTTCTTCGTTATGATCTCCTCTATCCAGTAATACAACTCAAACATGTTTTTGAAATTTTAAAATTTGAATTAGATCAGATTTGAATTCAAACTTCGCTTGATCATAACTTGAGTTTTATAACTCCGATTTAGTTGATTCTTTTGCTAATCAAGCTCTTGACCTAAACTTTCTGATAAGGCCAAATTCATAATTTTGGTACTGTTAGAAATTGTTTTATGCTGCAAGAGTTATTTGATTTGGTTTTGACATTTTCCTAATTGTTTTCTTCGTTCTTTCCGATCTTTTGAGTGATTGCTTATGTGTGGTTACTATTGCTTGATTACGATAGATTGACCGGAGGTGACGAGTAGAACTATCAAGAGTTTGAGTGCGATCATCTTCATCAACTTTGCAGTGCAAGTAACACTTGATCATATCTTTTCTACTACCCAGTTTTATGCATTAGATCAACCTCAAACACTTGCATGTTTAGGATCTAATTAAATTGTGGGATTGGAAGTAGATGAGGTAGTACCTATTACCTGTTTTACTTATGAAACCTTGGGAGTTACTTTACGCTTGCTTATTATGCCATGCTATGCTAGTAGACGTGGATTGGGTGAGTGAATATCCATGAGGTGAGATTGTTAATTAATGGTTTATCTAAGGTGGAAAAACACACATCCGGGTGGATTGAGGCACCGGTTTCATCAGACTTGCCTGATTTTCGACCGCCACCGGCTCTAAGGGATCATAAGATTATTCAAACTAGAAACTTCCGTGCAGCCACAAGCCAATATGGGCTCGCATGTGGTTTGGAACTCACGGAGCAGGATGTAGGGATGTAGGTTGGTACGGTTACCCACATGTAAGGTGCTAGCGCTTCGAAAGACTATGTCTCGCATCCGCTTTCAAACACCATGAAAAGAGAAACCAACGGAGGCGATCGAGTCTTGTGGGGAAAAGTAAACCTCGAGTGTATAAACTAATCATGATTAGCCGGTCCCTTTATGGACAATTTTGAGTATCTAGTATCCGGATATCCTTTGATCTCATCGTTACTTAATATAAATTGTTTGGGTTTAATGAGTACTTTTAATTGGGATTGAGGATGTGTCAACCATTCTCAATGTTTAACCCACCATGATAGTTAAATAAATTTTTCCTTTGAAGAGGGAAAATTGGCCAAAACCTTTAACCATAGAGCTTTCCAAGCCATATGCATGTAGTATAGCCTATTCTTTCATTACTCTTTGTTACATTGCCAGATATTCCATGTGTAATTTGCTGCAACTTTTCATGTTGGATTTTCCAATTTTAAGGATATTAGGTTAATTTCTATACTCAACTTTGCCTTGGTGTTGATGGGAATCCACAACCTTGTTGCTTCCGCTATATATTTGGATCGAGGTAATAGTATTTACGTTATTTTATACATGTGATTTACCTCGTTATAAATCCTTCGAACTGTGTGTCGATACCGATCCGGGATGACACGAAAGCACGAGACTTGATCCATTCGGTCGGGTCCTACAAGATGGTATCGGAACATTTGACGAGGAGACCCTAGAAACCGATAAGCCCATAGGAAAGATTTTTCTACAACTTCATTTTCAAAAAATTTTTACCTCTCTTCTTTCAGCTTATTCAAATATTCCTTTTAGTGAGACCATACCCTTTTCCTTTTGACCACTCAAGATTTGATGATGAGACCACCCAAGGAGAAAGATATCGGAAACTAAGACCATTTGGAATGAAGATGATTTTACCGTAAACGGAAACTACAACGGAAGACCCAAGACTAGGGAGAATTTGGGTCAAGAATACCCAGATCAAGGTGTATCGAGAAAGACCGGAACATGGAGCATTAGAATTCAAAGCTTTGTCGAAAACCCTAAGGAGGAATATCAACTATGGAATGATAGCTTGAAAATGACAAGAGCAAAAACACGCTATCCATGATGTTATCGCCCCTATGCTATTGTCACCGAGGAGTTAAGCATGCGATGCATGGAAGGATTGGATTAGAAAGATGGAGCATCTATCGCAAAGTTGAGTTTTAACCTTAGGGTGTATCACCGGATCTGGAGTATTACATGAAGAAGTTTAAGGTGGATCCAGGAAGCAGATTTGATAAGGAAGCGTGAAGAACTCAGACCCGGTGAAAAGACAAGATGAAGGAGCAAAACATCGAGATACCGAGATTTGACAAGAATCAAGGAAGAGGATCATGGATCATGTCAAGGATGTTGAAACCGCATTGGAATCTTAAATATTGGGCGCCCAGAGACTTCGCCAACAGAGATGATCCGCAAAAGAACTTGAGAAGGACAAGCATGATCAAGGAGCCATCGAGACATGATCAAGATTGGAAGAGTTTGATGACTTTGAAGATTTATTGACCGTTAGAAACCAAACCCGTTAATACCTACGTTAGATGCAATTGTGAGTTCATTTGTTTGATGTTTTCCACACCACAATAAAATCTGTTTTTCAAAACCATTGTTTGTATTGTGGCATCCTCTCGATCTCTTTATCCCACCCCAAACCCATGGACCCATTAGAGGATGGATGGAGATGAGCTTGTAATTTTCGGACCAATGAGTCAATTGGAGACACGATGGATTAACATGGAGGATCACATGAAGAATAACCCGATAGTCGAAAAGATATGACCCAAAGATGTCCATGCTTTGAAAGAGGTGCTGCTATTCAGTGAGGATGTACCAAACCATCAATGTGGCCAGGAGTAACCACTTGGGAAGAATTTGTTGACTTTGCTAAAGTCTTTTTGTCCCTGGTTGAAGCCTTATGGAAATGATATGGAGAAAGTGCATGCAAGCTTTGTGGAGAAATAGGACACAACCATAAAGAAAATGGACAATACCCTCATAATCGGAGGATTATCAAAGGAGTTAGCCGAGGATTTTCGGGAACTTTGTTGGAGATTGTTCCCAAAGGTTTTGTTGCAGAATGGAAGTTCACTACATTGTTGAAAAGATCCGAAGCTCAAGGATGACAAAGATATTGTTGAGGTAAAAAGAGGATGAGCAAAGGAAAGGCCAAAGGTTTTCGTAAGGATGAGCACGCACCTTATGGTTTGAGGACAGGTACATATACCCAATAATGCAAAGATCGAAGTTTTAACTCAGCTCACCATACTTGATTCCCGAAACACCAAGATGTATTTGGATTTGAAGGAGTGTTTGTGGACGGTATGAAGAAGGATATTATGGAGTATGTAGTAAGTGATGCATGGGAAAGAAAAGCAAGCATCGTATAAGGGATTATTGCAGCCTTGCCGATACCCGAATGGAAGTAGGATAAGCTTGGCATGGATTTCATTTCGATTTCCATAACCCGATTGGGATATGATTCTATCTGGTAGTAGTTGATTAGCTTGACCAAAGTGGCTCCTTTTCCTGAAAACCACCTATAAAGGTGAAGTTGGCCAAGATATATTTGACAAGGATCGATGTTGCATGGAGTTCCGAGGACCATTAAGGAACACTTACCTCAAAGTTTTGGAATCAGCACTGATTTTTAGGCTAGAGTTCAAAAGCCTTTCATCCGATACAAATGGATAGAAAGGAGAGTCAATCAGATGGAGGACATGTTGAGAACGAGCGCTAGATTATGGATCTAGTAGGATGATAATTTTTAACCGGAGTTTTCATACAACAAAGTACCAAGTCAGTTTGAAGATGGCCCTTTGAAGCTTTGTAGGGAGAAGGAACACCCTTTTGGGATGAAGGGAGACCCCTTTGTTTGGACCAAATATGATCAAGGAGTCAAGAGAATGTTAAGTTGATTCGAGATAGACAAGATAGCTCCCGTAAGAGTTATGAGACCAAAAATGCAAGGAGGTAGTCTATGAAATCGGAAGAGCATATCTTTGTGCCACCTCCAAGGAGTTAAACGATTTGGAGTTAAGGAAAGTTAGCCCAGATTTGTAGGACCATACCAGTTTTGGAGCGTATGGGAGAATAGGCTGTTGAAGTCACCCGGACGCAGAGTTCATGATGTGTTTCACGCTTTCGGAAGAAGTGTAGATGGCCAATATTTCCTTTAAGGACGCTTGACCTGAAAGGATAATGAGGTTCCAAAGGGGAGTATGGATTTTAAGTATAAGTTTTATCACATGTGGGACATCCCACGAGGATGAAGAGATGGTGTTATTGGATATAAAGGAGGGATGTTGGAAATATGGATCAATGGAAATTCCATGATGAGTCCGAGTAATCACCCTTAGTTTGGTAAATAAAAAAAGAGAAGACAATTGGATGGATTTAATCCAGGAGTTGGATGTTGGGATAACGATCATTCCCGAGGAGTTCAAGGATTGCAAGTGATGAGATAAATAACCCAGGCCCTGGGATTGCCAAGAAGCAAGCAACTTTGTAAGGAAAACCTCGAAGAAGTTAACTTGTATCAACCGATTTTCTATAGGAGTTTACGAAAACCCAGAGTTGTTAAGGAACGATAGATGTTTGTTTGGCTTGAATCAATGGATTTTTCGGACTTGGTTTCGACAAGAGAAATTCTGCAATGCTTGTGAGGATGACCAGTGTTAGAATGCGATTCGCTAAACCATGTACAAGGTAATGATTTGGGATGGATTGATCACCATACCGACTTACTTTATTATTCGCTATATGGGATAGTAAATCTGAGTGACTTACCTATAGTTGAAGACGATTATATTAAACCTTGTTTAAACCTTAGAACGGTATAGGTATTTTTTTCCCTTGTGGCATTGTTGCCAACGAGGTTATACGGTGAGGTTCAACCCACCCATTTTCTGCAGGAGAAACCATAAATTGTTGACCACCATGAGATACCGATATTTGTTTAGAATTGGCGCCCCAACGCTAAGAAGACCGATTTGGGATAACCTTACCAAGAGGAAAGGACAAAGGAATTGAGGAAAAGGTTATGCCACTACCGAAGAGCCCAAGAAGGAATTATCCTTATCAGAAGACCAATCGCCAAGAATAAGGATGGAGTATTGAGTTTTGATGGAACCGAATAATGCTTCTAAGGGTGGTAGCACCAGACCCAGACGATCAATGGATTTTGAGAAGACCCCAAACCCTAACCTATTTCTTTCTTTTCTCCAATCTGGGACAGATTCATTTTATGGTAAGTTTGTAACATCCCAAAATTCTAAATTTTGGAATGTTATAAACAAATAGATAGTTTATTGATTGTTTGATTGATTGACTGAAAGTGAGTGAATTCAAACTTTTGAAAGTTAAATGAGAGGGAATAAAAGGACTTTCCCAAACTTTCATTTTTGCTTTTATGATCTTCGGAATTCAAATTTTTTCATCACAAAACCCGGAGAGAAGATGACATGACTTCTTCCATTTATTTAAATGACAAGGGGTGTTGAAAATATTTGAATTTCATTTGGAAAATATTTTCCAATTCAAACTTTATGCAACTCAATGATTTTCACGAGAAGATAAAATGACCTTCAAAACATATGAAATATGAGTTGGGAGTTTAAAGAAATAAATTCAAAGTCCTTTGAATTATTTTCAATTGGAGTTATTTGAGTTTTATTCAAATTATTTTTCTAAAATAAAATATATGGAAAATAGGGTAACATGATTCCACATCAGAAAATTGGAGAGAATTAATTTGAAATCATTTTGGTATTTTTAAAATGATTTTCAAGGATTTTATTAGGGCAGTAGCACTGTTTGTTTTATTTGAATTTTTGTGTATTTTATTTGAAGCTAGAATAAAGTTCATCATGTAGGAAATCTTTTTCTGAAAATTTTGATATATTATATGCCTATATAATATATTTATTTATTTGATTTTATTATTTTTATTTGTCTCTGTTAAAAAAATTTTAGAAAAAGGGAGCGCAGCGCCTTGGGCCAAAGGCCCAAGCCGCCAAGTCACCGGCCGGCCGAAGGCCACAAGGCCAACGCACCACGCACCTAGGGGAGCCAGGAGCCCCAAGTTTCCTATTCTTTTACGATTCCTAGTAGAATTTGACCCCGCTTTGTTATTCCCTTTTATTCCTAGGATTCCTAATCCTAATCTATTTCTTGTCCCCACCCCAAGCAAAACCCTCCTCCAATATAAATACCCAAGCACCCCCTCCAACACATCAAATCAACTCCTCCTCCTCTCCTCCTCCCACAGAGGTCCCGCCAAGCCGCCGGCCCCGCCTCCCACCGCCCCACCAGCCGCCTCACCAGCCGCCACGCCACGCCGCCCTTGCCGCCACCGCCGAGCCCCTCGCCTTCGAGGTACTAGCCCTGCCACAGAACGCTTTCTAGATCGGTTTTAGATCGGTTTCCATTCGCTTTTCTAAATCGGTTTTCGTTTTCTTTCCAAAACCCTAGATCGGTTTTCTCACCGTTTTTCTTTCCGTTTGTTTAGAGCGTCGATAGATTTTTCTTTTATTTTTAATTTCCGTCATGGACCTATCCGTAGTCCCTAATCTTCAAACGATCATAACTTTTACCGTAAGTCGAATCCAAAAACCAACGCCCATTCTTCATGATCTCCTCATCCAGAATCAACTCAAACATGTTTTTGAAATTTTAAAATTTGAATTAGATCAGATTTGAATTTGAACTTCGCTTGATCATAACTTGAGTTTTATAACTCGATTTAGTTGATTCTTTTGTAATCAAGCTCTTGACCTAAACTTTCGATAAGGCCAAATTCACATAATTTTGGTACTGTTAGAAATTGTTTTATGCTGCAAGAGTTATTTGATTTGGTTTTGACGCTTTCCAATTGTTTTCTTCGTTCTTTCCGATCTTTTGAGTGATTGCTTATGTGTGGTTACTATTGCTTGATTAATAGATTGACCGGAGGTGACGGTAGAACTATCAAGAGTTTGAGTCGAATCATCTTCATCAACTTTGCGCAAGTAACACTTGATCATATCTTTCTACTACCCAGTTTTATTGCATTAGATCAACCCTCAAACACTTGCATGTTTAGGATCTAATTAAATTGTGGGATTGGGAAGTAGATTGAGGTAGTACCTATTACCTGTTTTACTTATGAAACCTTGGGAGTTACTTCACGCTTGCTTATTATGCCATGCTATGCTAGTAGACGGATTGGGTGAGTGAATATCCATGATGATGTGAGATTGTTAATTAATGGTTTATCTAAGGTGGCAACCTAAACACACATCCGGTGGATTGAGGCACCGTTTCTATCAGACTTGCTCAGATTTCTTCGGACCGCCACCGTGCTCTAAGGGATCATAAGATTATTCAAACTAGAAACTTCCGTGCAGCCACAAGCCAATATGGGCTCGCATAGTTGAGTGTTGTGCGAACTCTACGTGGACTAGCGATGTAGGGGATGTAGGTTGGTACGGTCTACCCACATGTAAGGTGCTAGCGCTTCGAAGACTATGTCTGGTCATCCGCTTCTCAAACACCATGTAGTGCAGAAACCAACGGAGGCGATCGAGTCTTGTGGGGAAAAGTGCGCAAACCTCTGCAGAGTGTATAAACTAATCATGATTAGCCGTGTCCTCGTTATGGACAATTTTGAGTATCTAGTATCGGATATCCTGTTGATCTCATCATGTTACTTAATATAAATTGTTTGGGTTTTAATGAGTACTTTTAATTGGGATTGAGGATGTGTCAACCATTCTCAATGTTTAACAACCACCATGATAGTTAAATAAATTTATTCCTTTGCAGTAGGGAAAATTGGCTTTTCGCAAAACCTTATAACCATAGAGCTTTTCCACCAGCCATATATCCATGTAGTATAGCCTATTCTTTCATTACTTCTATGTGTTACATTGCCAAGATATTCCATGTGTCAATTGTTGCTGCAACTTTTCATGTTGCGACTTTTCGACGATTGCAGTAAGTGATACGTTAGGGTTACGATTTCCTATACTCAACTTTGCCGTTGGTGTTGATGGAATCCACAACCTTGTTGCTTCCGCTATATATTTGGATCGAGGTAATAGTATTTACGTTATTTATACATGTGATTTACCTCGTTATAAATCCTTCAGACTGTGTGTCAAAGATACCGATCCGTGGATGACACGAAGCACGAGACTTGATCCATTCGGTCGGATCCACACTACCCTCAACCCAAGAGGTCCGAATTGAGGGGGGTAAAGTGTATTTCCCAAATTTCAAAACAAGCGGTCCCATCTGTTCAAAAGCCAAAACAAGCGCCCCTGCATCAAACATGGTTCTTCCTTAGCTCCCCCGAACCCGCCGATTCCCCATTCAGACTCTGGGCGCCAAAACTATCTCCCACCAGCCGAAACCCCAACCCTCCGTCCGCCACCCCATCCCACCCATCAACCGCAGCCTCCTCCATCACGCCGAGCCGACACTTACTCGCCGCCCAATCGCAACCTCAACCGCAATGCCTCCATGGCTAGAGTTGAAGCCAGGCTGAGCCATCCGCCTCGAGCCATCAACCACGCCCGCTGCTTCCAAGATGCCGCCCAACTTCGCCACCGCCCACCGAGACCGAGCTGTTCCTTGTTGCGCCTTCACCGTCAGATCCGCTTCCTCCGCCACATACGGCCAGGAAACACAATCAACATTTGGCCATGGGTTCGCCCAAGCTGGACCTCCAAAACATCGCTTCCGCAAAAGAAGAAGATCACACATGGAGGCTAATACACCGACAACCGAAAATGGTATTCTTTTCCTTATTCGGCAAATCTTATATGTCGCCACGATATTCATCCCATAGAAGACACTAGTTGACCAATTCTTCTTGATACTAGATGTTCCTAGTTGCGATGCACAGGTTTCTCCTCATACCCTTGCAGGGTCCGCGCCCCAGATTTCAATCCCGCGATTCCAAGAAGTTCCTGTGCCAGTCCCTCACGGGCTTGAAGGTGGGGCCTGGCCCCCAACTGGAGGTCCGGGATTAAAGGGATGGCCTGGGCGCCAAGCACGGCTGGTTGAGTGATGAGCCAGGTCGCCTACGGCTCAATATCGAGGATGGTGAGTGACGTCAGCCACCGCTGTCAATTGACGGTTCATAAAAAATTGACAACTATTTACAAGATCATTATCTTGATAGGACCACATGTTTGTGTTCGAGGAGTACGATTTCTATCTTATATACAAAATCATATGTAGAATCTATTGTTTGCCATGTAATGTTGGAGCTTATATGTCTCCTCATTTATTTTTGAGCTTGTATCTCTACTTTACAAAGGCATAGTTGTGACACATTCACCATACTTCATATTTGTTTTTATGCAGGGTATTTAAGCCTCCGTTGAGATCAAGTAAAAGAGTAGAGAGAAGTTCCGATGGTACGCTGCCAGGTCACCACGTTCAACTTTAAAGGGTGTAGTTTAAAGATGGGCCGGATTAGCTTCAATTAACTGCAATAAACCACCATCGTCTTGGTAATTCCGGAAAGTTTTTATGGTTTGCATATCAACTTATTTAAAAATGGTCCTTATATTGGAAATTTTTTAAAACCCTCCGGGCCCAACAATTTATCGCTAAACGGTGCAGACAACAATAATATCATCCCGGCCAACTAAAGCCAACTTTGTTTTCAAGTCCAGTTTTAGATGATATGTTCCATAGGATTTGGCTATTTGGTTCCCGGAAATTAATCCTACACCATCCTTTAATAGCCAGCTTTTCCTTTTTTCTGTCTTCTTTTTCCTGGTTTTACCCAAATAATGCTTATACCTCATCAACTCCTTATTAGGATTAAGGATCCATGGGAAAATCCTCTTTAAATGGGCCTCCCAACATTTCCAGAAACAGGGGGCCTTGAAAATGGATCTCCATGGGATTAAACCGATTCATCAGGCTTGCAAGTTCCTTAATTGGCGAGGAAGGGTTGAATTTGCCAGGCTAATGGTAATTTTCCGTAATATGGATCTTAAACCAATATTAAGGCCAAGCCTCCGTTTTTAGACGCCATTTGCCATTATGACAAAAACTAGTTTTTGTACCCGGGCTAAAAATATGGGCCCAGGTAAGCACGGATTAAAGCCATCAATTTCAGAACGTCAAAATTTTGAACCTTTGTTGGGCGGTTACTGGGGCTTTAAGGTTAAAGTACAAGGGTGTCTATGGCCGAAACAATTTGTTGAAATGTCCAAGTAACCTGGTGTATACCACCCCCATGTTTTTGGATATTTATCCCAACGGGGTTTTTACCAAATAAATTGCATTTGGCAAAGAGCAAAGGTTTATGCCCTTCTACTTTTGACAATCAAATCCCTTGTAAGGAAATGAAAGGGGGGTAGGTTTTCCCCAAA